>VMBQ01000774.1:106669-209223 GCA_007657795.1 Dreissena rostriformis
CCGTTGGTTATTACCGCAATAACCAACGGTTAACCGTTGATTATTTCTTAGGTATAAACAAGCAAATTCGTAGACTTGGTATATATATATATATATATATATATTTATATATATATATACATTGTAATGGCGATCATTCTTATATATGATTATTTGTTGACATTTAAAGCGTGAACTAACTAGAACATCATACTACCGCACAATTGTCCACTGTTTGTACTAATATTGAGTAATAATATAACAACAACATGAACAAACTAACTATAGTGCGTTTACAAGGTAATTGTTACGAATAAGTATAACCAGTTCGTTGAAAGTGGTATAACCATGTCTTAAGATGAATTATAAATATAATCTAGCAGAAGAAAAAAATCGGACAATGTTAATGAAAATAAATAGCAACGTTTTCGTGAGGTTCAAAATAAATGACATAAACAATGGTCCCTATATAATAAATGTCATAATTAAAACAAATGCATGCAAACATTGTATTACATGTTTATACAGCCTTTAAGCGTTAGAGATCTGCTATTAAATATATGGACATTTCTCAATTTGCGGACATGAAAATTCAAGCTCGTAATATGTATTGTTAATTAAAATATAAACATGCCTATTAGATTAAAAAAATAAAATGTAACGCATCAGAAAACAGGATTATGAATGTTAAGCATTTGCTTCTTATATATAGTACATTTAAGCAAACGAACGTTTTATTATTTTGATTACCAGTAAAGTCATTGAATTAGAAGTTCTTGTCGCTATATCGGTGGGAGTTGTATATGACTTCTTGACTTGACTTTGTCTGTCTGAGTTATGTGCAGCGTTTGCAGCCAATTTTCACATTTGCTCAACGACTCCGCAGCTTCAATGGTTTGAGACATCTTTCGGGAACGTACACTCCCAATTCTAACCGGATGTCCGACATTTGTATTGCCGGGTTCGTCGCTGGTTTTGACTTCATCAAATTTAGAAAGGTTCTCAACACTCAGTGGCATTTTCTTTTGATTATCAACAGGAGACTGGTCTTTTAAACTGTCAACAGACGAATCTCTGCTAAATGCACTTTGGATGAGCTGTTTTCTTAGTAACAAGCGTGGAGACGCAAAAGGCGACGTAACACATATTTTATCGGATGAAGACAGAAGGGAATCACGTGACGAGACGACGCTCCTGCGACTCTTTGGTGTGGAAGGGGGCGTTGGCGTGTCCGACACTTGACCATTCTCACGCAGTCCCTTCCTGTTAAACAGCGGAGAAGGTCCTTGGATGATCACACTGTGCATATCACGGTTCAGGGCACTTGTGTTCGTATTGATGTCATCGACAGTGCGTTCGTAGCTTTCAGTGTGCTCCGAGTCTCCCTCTGCGAGTTGCGGGCATGAATTGTAGCGCGAAATCGACTGACTTGAGCCCCGACGGTCTTGAAAATTGTAATATTCACTAGCGTATTCATCAGCGTCCACTGAGTCATCGCCACTTCGGCTAAGCTTCCGTGTCACCTGCAAATGAGTTTTCTTGCGCGGAGAGTCCGTTAATCTCGTAGATTTTTCCTCAGACATAGTTTATCTCACAGCGGTAATTGGTTCTGAAAAGATAAATTGGAACCTATGCAATGATAGGGAGTCTTTTGTGTATTTTGGTGAATAATACTTTAGGATGGTGTACTGTTTCTTGACGTATACATAATGAGAAAGCTATGTACGCCGTAAATGTCTATTGAAAAAAGCAGACGTAGAGATATTGTAAAGACATGTGTCTTCCAAAATAGTATGTTTGATATATTTTAAATATTGTATATTTTTCAATATTATTGTCATTTGTCTTCAATGACAAAGCATATATAAACATGAACGTTTAGTTCATTGACGACAACATCCACTTTGGTTGTAATAGAATCGATAATGCATAATAATACCACAATTAATAAATCGACATTCAAATAGACGGACTTAACATGATTAAACCAATGAGCCATTGAGTAAAGACAGTACAAGGTAAGATTTAAATAGTGTTCTTAGATTTAATTCATTTTTTATTCGCATAATATGTAACTTAATAACGAACCACGTGGCGAAAAATTAATAAGTGAGTTATATTATTTCCAAACACAACATTACGCATTGTTTAAGACAAAACACGATCCACTGACTTATGGTCACTATGCACGACATACGCAATTACATTGTCTATGTGATAAGTTTAATCATAGGCAAAATGGGTTATCATGGTAATGTGTTCGCACTATGGGGTTATAAACAAAGGCTTTCGTGAAATGATTTGTTATATACCAGTTGTCGATATATTTGTTAACACTTATTATCCACTGGTTTTGTGTGTTTCTAGTGATCATTGTGTTTTATGATATATTCGTATGAGATAAGTATGAGATAAGTGTGCATCAACCAAAATGAAATGTATTAGTATCTCAATCAATGATTTAATGCAGAAACAACAACCGAAAAACCTGTCTCTCCCACATAATATTCCACTGAAGTCAACCGATCACATAAACATTAATGTAGTTACGACCAACGTTCCAATGACTAAAATGCGTTAAGCTAACACAATCCACGTCACAGAAATAACGTGTTCTGGATTCCACATTCACTAAATAATGATTGATCAATTCAATTGGAGAGCGCTTTTCTAGATATTCAGAAATTTGATATCACCCACGAACGTCATCAGACCGTATTAAATTAGAGATAAACCGATGTAGCTAACAACACGGGAATCTTTTTATTCTATTCAATAGCATGCAGCTATAATCATAAAGACGGGCTTGCATTCAGCATGATATAAGAAAGGAAACTTTGGATTCACAGTCCGTACAAAGGCGATCTTTAATGTTGTACTGTCGCACACTAGGTATCCTGTTATTGTACAGTTTTGTTCTTTTGTTACGTTAAACATTGAGATCACGTTTGCATTATGACTCGGTCTTAATTGAAATAACGTCTGAGTGTCGTTCATTCGCATTGATCTCAAAATCCGTTTCCTTATATACATATTGGGTTAAGCATTGTTGTTCACAAACACTAACATATGTCACTATGACATCTTTGTACAATGTTTTATCATTAATGTTGTTAATGATTTGTACCTTTAAATCCGTCTGAATATTTTCATACGCGAGTTCAATCTTTAACATTCTATAGTATTCTTATTTCGGTTGGCTATAAATTTATCGTGCCAAATAGGAGAAATTGAGCTTTTATTCTTGTATTACTATTATTATCACTAATAAAATCAGTGTACAGATTGCATTGATCGTTTTATCAATAATTTCAATAACCTGTTGGTTATTAGTCCATCTGCAAGAACAATTACTTTTCTTTTTTCAAATATGCAAATTTCAGTTTTGTTTACATTTTTGTTCAATCCCCATTTACAGGATTATTGATATATATTATTTAATTGCAGTTACAGACTTTCTGATTTTGTGGTTAATAATGCAATATCATCAGCACATAACAACATAAGTATTCATACTATTTTTTTTCTTGGTAAAACTATAAATATAAATACAATCTTTAATGTTATTTATGAATAAAATAAATAATAAAGTTGAAACTTGCTCACCCTGTTTTACTACTAACGTAACATAAAAAAAGCTCCGAAGAAGACAGATCCTTCATGATTTTTAACACAGGATTTAACATTATGATAGAATGACTTGATCATCTTTAACCTTTTACAACTTATTCCTTTCTGCACTATTTAATCCACAGCGCTTCGTGTATAACAGTATAAATGCCTTTTCATAATCAATGAAAACGCGATACAGTTTAGATTTATTATGTCCTGGATTATAGTGTGCACAAAAAAAATACAATCAATCGTACAACGATTATCTCTTAATCTGAATTGTGATGTTAATACAATACGAAGTTAAATCCAAGTGGAACGACGAAAACACGGAGCGGTTCTGTTCCGGTATTATTGGATGTTTACCACGCTTTAATAATATTGTCCGATGTAAAGACACATTATGCAGAGACTCTATTAATAAATCGGTCAAAGATTTTTCTGAAATTATTAGATCGGTGGCTAATCGGTTGTTTTCCAGAAGCTATTTTGTAAATAATAAACTTTTTTTCCAAAGAATAGTGTTTTAAAAAACGCAGATTGGTTTTACGATGAATGTAACTCTGCGCGCGAATTATATTTACAAGCACTACGATTATTCAATGTTGACCAAAATAACGCAAACAAAATACTTTTAATGGAACGTAAATCTACTTATAAAAAATAATAATGAAATATAAAAATGCCAGCTATCGGGAAAAAATGAAAGAAATTGAACGACTTAAAAAAAGTAAACCCAAAGAATTTTGGAAATATTTTAAAAGTAAACCAAAACTCGATCATGGTGGCATTTCTATTGATACATTTAAAGAATACTTTGCCAATTTAAGTAATGATTTATCTAACTGTTGTAATGAAGAAGCAGAATATTTTTGTACACATAACGATTTTAATAATTTATCTGGTTGTAATACTGAACTTTACCAGCTTATAACCATCAGTGAAATCCACAGTGCAGTTAAATCGCTCAAGCGTAATAAATCTCAAGGTAGTTACCGGTTATTAAACGAGTATTACATGGAATGTATTGATATTCTTGCTAGTCATTAATGTGATATTTTTAACGGGATTCTAAATTCAGGATACTACCCAGAAAGCTGGATGGAAGGTTTGATAATACCACTACATACAAAAGGCGAAAAAACCGAGGTTAATAATTATCGTGGTATTACACTTGTAAGTTGTTTGTCCAAGCTATTTACCACAGTCTTAAATAAACGAATTGAAAAGTTTTGTACGGACAATAACAGTATTTCGGATGCTCAATTCGGATTTCGTCAAGGCCGTTCAACTGTAGATCCAATTTTTATTTTACATTCTTTTGTTCAAAAATACCTAAATGAAAATAGGAGGCTCTACGTTATATTCGTAGACATGATGAAATGTTTTGATTCTATTTATAGAAATGCACTTTGGTTAAAAATGTTTAAAACTGGTATTGATGGAAAATTACTTAGAATTGTTAAAGACATGTACCAAAAAGTAAAATCTTGTGTTAAGGTATGCTCTTCGTATTTCATGTATATAATAATATAATATTTGTGTGCATAATATATGCTAATATAATTAGCGTAATGACACTTATGTCAATTGTTAGACAACCAATGGCCCACATCTATTCTACACAAATACAAATTAGTAATGTATTTTTATACAGATGTGAAACGGACATGTCTGATTGTTAAATTTGGCGCCATATTTAATAATTGCAAAGTATGTGAGTTATTCCTTGCTACTAATGTTAGCATAATAATCCACATGGCATACGTAAGATAGATAAACTATAGTTTATTTTCCAAAATTATTAACAGCTTAATAACTGTCACATAACGTTGTACAAATGCGATTTTATTTTTGTTTTTTTGTTGTTGTGTTTACCCACCACTGTCATGTATTATGTTAGATAGTATGTACACTTCTTATTACTGTATAATCACTTTCTTTTCATATGACCTTTTGATATGTGTAACATTACATGGTTAAGACCGACGATGTACTATGTACAAGACGTAATACAATATCTTTTCTGTTCTGTTCTTCTGTTCTGATGTTGTAAATGTATTATAATTCTCGCATCAACAATTTATTCGATTCCGCAATTTGATTGAAAATGTTAAGCTATACTATTTATGTATGTAATACCTCGATAATTCTATACAACATTTTGTCACCTTTGTTGAAAAAAAAACAATGCCACGATGCTTCAGGGTGAACACCTTTCGCGAATGTGTCAATGGAAGTTTTAACTAAATACGGAACATTTTTGTTAGACATATCAGCACTTTGATGGTGTTTAAGCTTTGGTATTATTTTTTTTATTTCTAGAACTGTAAATGGGCGATCTAACTCCTCAATATGAAGAGTTTCATTTTTTCATGCGTTTTTATCAACATTGAATGAGCTATGATGCGGCTATAAAGATTTTTTAATAATCTATTAAATCATCAATATTAACGTCATACGTACCAGTGATTGTATTAATTGTATATGTGAAAACAGAATAAAGCAGAAGCGTAGCTATTAAATTGAAGAGCAAACGAAATAAAATATACCATGATTTTGAATTTATTAAGCGTTCCGAGTTGGTGTGAATGATATAAATTGTATAAAAATAATTATAAAACGATATTATTCCAAGCACACGCCAACAAATATCTTTATTTTAAATTGGTCAACTTGATTTCTTCTATGTTTATGGAACATTATCAAGCATGTTAATGCACATGGAATGTTGAATTTAACGCAACATTCCAGACCTTGGCAGCCTTCAACAAACTGCAGATTCAATTTTATTTTATAATGAATTAACTGAATGTTATGCTGGCTGAGTTTTAAGTTCCAGAGTTTTATAACTTTTGGGTTGGCTGCGCATTTTAAGTTTCCTGATTTGTATTAATGTTTAGCTCGAATAAATCCGGTCCATTTACGAGCCCTTTCATAAAAGTAATTACACTTAATTATCTTTATTCTGAATACCCTGCAATAAGATGTCAAATGCGGAAATTATTGCCTTTCAATGAAGTAATTTACACTGAAACGTGTCATCAGGAAAAGCAGATGTGTCTAAACTCAATAAACTTATAAAGGCTTACCTAATGCGTGTACTTATGAGATCTGAATGTCATACATATTGTCACATAGAAAATCGTGTTTGTGTTTTTAATTTTATATTTCAAAACGAGCACTTCATTTAATTTGCATTTTATTTAAATCATAATGAGTTGTTTAACAGACTGAGAAAAACATCAGTGCAACTAACACACGAATATTTTTACCATTCTTATAGTTGTATAGTTGTTATACGGGCATGGTTAATTACTGTATATTGCGTGATTTGCATTACCCGTGTGCCCTTTTAACAGATGATACTACATTTATTAATCATCTTGATACAATGTAGTGTTTACGCTAGCAAATGTGTGGGCGGAAAACGAGAGGAATACATACAGCACTAGACAAGACGCATAATTATGGTCGGCGACAATAAACCATTTGTTAAAGTATTACTTTTGTTCTTAAGAATAATGATCTCAATCAAAGCTATTACGGTCCGTTTAAGAGAAATTTCTTTCACATCGCAATTTTTCATGAACCATCTAAAAAAAAGGAATTAAACACGATTGCATTTCCCAAATAGTCGCTATCACGATTAAACACAAAATGTGGCGCTTAATCCATAAATAACGTTCAAGTTTGATATTACTATTGAAAACAGAAAAAGATGCTCCATTACAATGCGCAGAAAATAAGTTTATAAATACAGTACACACCCAATGAGCGATGTACATATTTGAAGTTATTAAAATGTTAAAAGTTATTGAATATTAATTTACTTGCGGTATTTGTATTGCGATTTCGTTCCGAGCACCAACCCACACATCGTTTGATTGCATATTAGAAACTTTTTTCACTGTTACTTATAAAATGATCTCGCATTCATATTCAACACGAATTATGTATACAACGCAGCATTCTAATCATTTTGGCATCATGCCATAACCTGCAGATGTAATTAACATGAGTTTAAAATCAACACACGGAATATTATGGAGGCTGGATGTTGTATTTTTCTTTTAATTTCTATTATAATTAAGCAAAGTCCATATAAGCGTTAATCTCGAGTTCATTCTACAAATAATGACACTTTATATATCCACCGTGAATACCCTGCAGTTAGATGTCCAAACGTATGAGATAATTCATCTACAATTAATGATGTATTTAAGTGGAGCCTGGTCGTTAGTGAAACAAATGCGTCTGGATGATGCTGTTATGTATATAACTATGAGACAAATCTTACAAACAGACGCAGATTTTGGTGCATTGCACTGGACGCTAAATTGACTTGTGAATGCCATAAAGCTTGTCAATTGCAATCCTATCAGATAACACAAAGTACTGTTAAGTCAGCGTTATCCCTCATGACTTCCCCATAATGTAACAATTATCCTTTTTGTGGACAGAAAATTAGTATTCTTAAAACGGGCTAATTCTCGCATACCCTTTTAGCCTAAGATTACAAAAGACACATACATATTGTAATATTCGTTTGCAGTTGGTTCTAGTTTACACACATATGTGTTGCCTGTGTTGCATGTTGATAATATAACTAGAAATATTTTTTCATCGACAAGTTGTGATTTATTAACAGTTTACCATACCAAAGTGTATCGAAATCAAAAACATCCGATAATTTGGAAGGATTAGCAAAAGTAATTTGTAACACGAATTTATACATTTATTTTGTGTTGAAGATAAAATAGTAGTTACCAATAAAACACAACACAGTTAAAGGAAACAGGGGCGTAGGTAATGGGGGGCAGGGGGGGGGGCGGCCGCCCCCCCCCCCCCCAATATTTCGGCTAATCATCGTTATATAAATAAAACGTAAAATCCCAAAAAATCGCCGCCCCATAACCAGTATTTTTGTAATCACGCGCCGTCAGTGCAGAAGCCATGTGTCCCCTCTCCGTCTGCTCTGAGGTTGCCAAATAGTGATGTGTTAATATCCCTTGTTAGGTGTCATAAACTAGGGGTTGGGGTAAATGTCATTGCGTTAATTGTTTAATTGTTCTTTTCCTTGATTGCACTGTCCGTGTTTTGATTAAGGACAGGCTATTCTTTTAATTTTAATAGATCGCTTTAATTCAAAAGTAACTGCCACTTAAAAAAAATTTGAGTAAATATACGCGTGAAAAACATTCATAAGTTTGAAAATAGTTGTGTTCTCTAAGTATAACAGTTATTATTCGATTAGAAATCGTTGAAACAATATCATATATGTAATTGTTTAATGTTTAAAATGAGTATTACTAATCAGCCTCAAAATTTTGCGTTTCCTAAGCGTACATTCGGGAAGAAAAAGCCAGAACAGCGTTCATTCCAATCTAGTTGGTTTGATTCCTTCACATGGCTCCACTACGATGAGGAATGTATATTAGTATTAAATTTTAATTTGCGATCGTTCTTATCTTTTACGAACCTAAAGTCGATCTTAATACAAACGAAATTTAGAAAAAAGAAACAACATACAAATAATACTTGTATTGTAAAAAAAAATGTTGCTTAATAATGTTTTTTATTATTTTCATTAATATTTTTTTAACAAAACATTTATTCTTTTCAGAGCCGGGACCTTGCGTCTTCCCATTTAAGGTGTTAAATATGTCCATCAGTAATAAAATATATGTGTTGTGAATGTAATGTTAATGTTATTACATGTATTTCTCATATCACTTGTTAAACTCTGTCATTAAAATACACAAACATTTACTTAATTTTATGTTTTAATTAGCACGAGTTTTTGGAAAGAAAATAATAACTGTTGAGATCTCTGGGTCATGGGCGGAGGCATTGGACAAACTGATTTCATGACAAACCGAGAATGAGACAAAAATCGAGCATTTATATCAACATGAAAGTTCCCCCAAAACGCACCATATTAATTGTAATTGTAAAAAAATTTGGAACAACGGGAGAGGACAACCCTCTCAAACTAACCCCTTTATGTTCCCAGTACAGAAACTGGACCGCCCCTCCAATGTTTGGAGGTTATCTACGCCTCTGGGAAAGCAAACACTTTTTAGAAAGGTGAAAATTAATGTTTGTATGAAAAAAGCAGAGGTCCATCGCCTTCAAAGAATTAATCAAATCACCAGAGAATTTACCTTACACTTTCTCAAGAACTATTCATAAGGCATATGATAGTGAATTCATATTTAACCCATACGTAAACGAGCTAAATCATAAACTAAAAAAAAAGAGAATATGCATTCTTTTGTATTAACATTTTAGTTGTATAATCATTGTTTGTTCAGTAGATTTATGGCAGCATGATTACACCATTTCCGAGGCAAGAACACATCAAATATCACAATGTTATAACGCATTCAATTATAAATATTCGATTTTGGTTGCCAACATTGTAATAATAAAGAGCCAAGCATCATAAAACATTAAGCGAAAGGCAAACGTACATATAATATTACCTGTTTTATATTAATCCAAACGAATTCAGTCGACTATTAACGTTTTTAAGAGATGCATACACATGTAAAGTTAATGTACAATTGTAAGTACATGTCAGTGTTCCTCCTCCTCAACCCCAATAATTGCCATGAGCTGACATTAAATGTCGGATTCCAAGCTACTGGCGACAAGTCCTATTGTTCCGAAGAAATATCAACTCGACTATTGGTGTTCGGGGAATTCTTGAATTCTAGTGAATAATCCGCACGGTTTAATAAGCGTTATCGTAATTGCAATCTGAAGTACAAAGCTCTTTAACCGTTTATCGAAGAGCAACTGACTATCCAAACGACGCTGAAGTAGCGAAGATACTTCAACACGTGTTTTATTCACGATTTTCACCAGGATTCCAGTGAATTAAGATGCGGTCATTTCAATCGTGTTCGGCTGCACTGTTAAGGCTTTATCTTTTATTAAGAATTATATTCATAATTGGTATCCCATATCAAGACATCTTGCCAACATTATAAAAGGAGTTAAGAAAATGTTTCACAAAACGTTAATCTCCTTCCGATGATTTGCTAATCTAAGAAACGTCTATTTATGCACATATTCATAATCAATCATACATTTACAAAACAATAAGCAAGACAGGTCTGAATGTTCCAAGAGTGCTAGAGTTTGTTGTGTAACCGTGGCCACAAGTCTGGATCGAAAAGTGTTTGATAGATTATATTTGAGCCTCGCTTTGTGAAAAGGGGGTTTAATACATGTGCGTAAAGTGTCGTCCCACAGAAGCCTCTACAGTCCGAAAAGGCTAATCAGGGACGAAACTTTCCGCCTAAACGGGATTTTTGCTAAGAAGAGACTTTCCTTAAACGAAAAATATCAAAAAAGCGGAACGTGTTGTCCGTGATTATAATCATAATACAGCAATAAAATCTTTAAAAAGATGAGTCTAGTGAAGTTGCTTTAGTTAACCTGTGACACTATATGAACTGCACACGTGTTGTTGTATGTTTATTCATGTTTAAGAAATGCGACGTTACTAGCAATATATATAAATAAGAGATATATCACATGACTCGTATTTACTTGATTGCATATTGATTGTCTTTTCAACAATTTTAAACCAAAATGTCTTTTCTCAAAACGTCCCATCTACATCACTGTGAACATATTACATGTGTCCAATGAGTTTTATTTCATAGCTGTTATCAGAAATCCTGACATTGTCAAATGCAATGTCTTCGCCATGCGCACCAATAAATTGCGACCCATATTTTATAGTATGTATGTTTCAACACATGAATATTACTCCTTTTTTTCAAGTGCTTTAATAATTATATAACACATGCGCACATAGTATATGTGAAAGCGATAGATTACTTACCAATTTATGAGTGTATCAGTAGATCCAGGGTGTATACCACACAATACCATTTGTCAAATCCGCTAAGATACAGTTATTCATAGATCAACGACAGTGTATGCAGCTTAAAGTAATCTTAAATTCTATTTATAACCAACCTTAACACACGATTTAGATTTCCAATAACTATCAGCGTGTGAACACATTAAATAGCAATTTCAGCATACTGTTCCACGTAATAATTGCGTTAGATGTTAGTGTGAATCAAAGGCTTTAGTTTACACTTCTGTGTCAGAATGATAAACGTATTTAAGCAATATAATATTTAAAAACGTTTGAAATCTCAACGACATGCGGTCACGAACATCCTCCATAAACATTTTAATTTTATTTCGTAAACATGTTTTCCATTATGAATTTCTGTATAAAACTTAAACTGAATACTTTTGGTTTAACATAACAATAGTACCAGTAGAAACGTGGCTATAACAATTACAGTGAAAACTGCGTGGGCGAGGCAGATATTGTTATTCAGCTACACTGTTCAGAGTTATGAAACGAATTAATTTAATGTTATTACAGTATGAATATTGCGATATCGTTCCAAACACAACCCCACTTATGTTTCATAGTGCAAACTTTAGTTCTTCTCTACTCGAAATATTGTTTCCGCATGCCAATTCAGCGATCCATGTGTAAAACGCAGCACTAAAATAATTGGCAATGTGCCATACCCGGCAAATATATGTTTGTGTAATTTCGTGTAATAAGCAACTCACACAATGTTTTAGATATGTTCAGTTTCCTTATTTCTATTACATTTGAACAGACTAATATCAATAACCTCGCGAGTTGATTTACATAAATAATTCCATTTACTATATTAATGCTGGATAAGAAGGGCAAGAAAGCGAGAACACGATAAGAAAGAGCGACATCACGATGCGAGAATGCGAGATCACATTTCGAAAACTCGAGATAACAATGTAGATCGTGATTTCCTTTTCTCTCATCGTGGATTCGCACCAGCCAAACAGGTTCTTTAAAAAGGTTAACCAACAATCTTCGTAAAAAAACATTACTTTATAGGCGACGAGCAAATAAAAAAAAAGTATAGTAAATCGATAAGTGAAGTCTCTTAAATTTCAGAATATGTGCACCGTAATGTTACATATTAAATGAAGACTAAGATAGACAGTTATACAATATACGTTATATTTTTTTCTTGATATATGACACATTAATATATATTTAATTATTTGATTTTAGATAATGTTATATGTTTTAATTCTTTTTAATGCTAGTTTAATCCTGCATTATTCGAAAAATCAATATATACCAAAGTTCAAATTCTTAAATTCTATGCATCTGTAAATAACATGAAGACTATTATTTGTATGCTTACAAACTCATCACAAAAGGAACATAAATGAAATTGCTTGAATATTGCGCGAGCTAGAATGTAAATACCTGCGATCAGAGACGATTAATGCAGCCATTATAGTTAATATTGCAATTGTAATTATGAGAAAGCTAGAGTCGCATTAAACTGGCAAATCATTGAGAGGGTTTATTGATTTACGAGAGAGAACATCTGTTAAACTTTCTTGCTTATAGAGAGTAACCTTATGCGACTTCAACCGGATATCATAACAAAGACAAATACGTATTGCTTTTAAACACAACTTTTAGACTAGATCATTAAGTTATGTCATTGATAATACTTAAACAGCTTTATGCTGTTACAAGAATGACCAGCAACTACATATATTATATGTTTAGAAAGAATATACATTAATTGGACTATGTGATGTAATTTCAACTAATTAATTTGAATTATTTAAAATTTCGCCAAGACTGCCTTAACATTTTTTAACCAATCCAGTTCCATAAGAGATAAACCACACGCTTACCAAAACACATTTACACCGCAATACAAGCCGTCTTGCTAGCTTCCTTTATGAGACAATCAAACGCATACATTTTTCCAATAACAGTGAAGGGAGTAGTAAATCTCTTGACGAGCCGTCATTTCACAATTCACTTACTTTTGTCAGGTCCGTATTATCAGAGGAACCCTTGTCATCGGCAGGATAATTGGGTGTTAAGTTAGAGGAACCCTTGTCATCAGCATGATAATTGTGTATTTTGTTAAGAAGATTGCGCGATGAACTACCTTCGTTGTTTCCGCTGTGAAATTTCCACGGCATTTCATCAGTTGTTATTAACATTACAATTTTGTTATACAGATTATATTTTGTTGTATATGATATATTTTAACATTTATTAAATCTACCGTACAAAAGCATTATATAGGCTATGATTAAATAAAATAGCATGCATGCTGTTAGTTGAACAAGTATATGGTGAAAGTTTTCAACACATCAACGTCAAACAAGAAGCAGGGATCAGTTGAGAATCTGTTACGTCAAATACTTCAGAAAATCTATGCCGTATTTGCAATCTTTCATAAACCACCTTATAACTAAAAATTACCACACACGATTGAAATCATCAATTATTCGCTGTCATGCCCATTCGCCTTAGAATATTTTAATTTAAATCGCGTAAAAAAATAAATAAATAAATAATAATAATAATAATAATAATAATAATAATAATAATAATAATCATAATCATAATAATCATAATAATCATAATCATAATAATCATAATAATCATAACAAAACTAAAACTAATAATACTACTAATAATATTTAACATATTAAAACATCTACATGGCAGCGCACGGTCTTTTATCAAAGGTGAAAGGCAACATCAAATAATCAACGCGCTGTAGGCGCTGAAAGCCTGGGGCTAGATTTAGTGTGCTTGGGAAGAAGTTTAGTGACTAAACTGAAGCGAAAGAAGTATAGCAACGTAAAATGCATTAAGGATATATATTGTCAGAATTTCTTCCTTTGTCCGAATTTATACGGATTGATCCTTGCTGTTGAGTGCAGAAGCTCAGAGACTGTAAGAAAAGACAATATTTGTGTTTATACTACAGTGTACATAGACGGTGGAGGACTACACGATACTGGTGGTGGGAACGATAACCTTTTGTTCAACGCTACAGATCTGGTAGATGTTCGTCTACATAGGCGGTGAAGATATTCAACAACAACAAGAACAACATGGCCGCAAAAAAAAACTGTTATTGTTGGAGTCAAATAAATCACGTTCAATAGCCTAAAATAGGTTTCTATTACATAATTAACAGATCAGGAAAACACCCATACTTCCTTTGTAATGTGTATACAAAAGAAAATCCACTTACCCTGATAAAGAACGGTGTACAGATTGTGTACTTTGTCTCACGTAGAACTTTTCGCGCTAAATTTGCGCGCTCGATCTGCGCAGTGAAATGCCATATCCGGTTACTTCGTCTTTTTTTCGAGAATGATCGTGAATATTTTTTTTTCATGTTCTTTTTTCTGGAATTTTTTTTTAACTCAAAATAAAATAACAATATTTTTGAATATGTTTATAAATACCAAATATAATGTCTTCAAAAAATGACTCAGAAAACAATTTTTCTTACTGTCTCGTATCTTTTCGGCCTAGACCGTCAAATGAGGAACTTATTTTCGCATGAATATGTAAACAATAAAAACTATGTCGTAGCCAATGCTTAGCAATTTTGCTTCAATAATATTATTTAACACTTTTTATGACACTGTCATGCTATATAGTGATGTTCTGTTTTAACAAGGCGGGTTATTGAGATCTTCGAAGCACTTTTTTTTATTGCGCATGAATTAAGTGGTAAATCGGAGTTTTGGGAATTTGGTTTTTGGCAGCCAGCCAATTCGAATAAGCTAAGAAATCGGTATACATAATTGCTGTGGCCTTAGGGCTACGCCCCAGGCCAAAAACAAAAGACTTTGCCAAATTCAGTAATGCATTTATAAATAACACAGGGATCTTCGCCTCCGAAGAATAAATATGTTATCGCTAGTTTAAAATGTATCCAGAAATATTCATTATGCACACCAAAGTGAATATTCATTACATTCAAAGGATAACAATTAAATGCACATACTAAGAAGAGAATACCATTTCATTTACATATATATATTATTGACTGTTTACCAGACTGAGAGCAAAATAATTGCAACTTTTCTAAGATACGAAGAAGCTAACTTTCTCTATATGCACTATGTGTTAAAAACATGAAAATAAAATAGATTGCGTTGATTTTGGTTTGTTACATCATGATAATAAATACTACTTTCGTTTAAATATAGTATTTAAACAACTTCTATTTAAACTGGTAAGGTTATATTTATTCAAATACGTTCACTTTTTATTACAGATGCAAACACGTGTAAATACAGATCATTGCTAATCTTCCTCTTATCCTTAGTCAGTGTCATGGGATTCTACCAGATGTCGGATTCGCTGCAACTGGCAAATATTCTTATTGGTGCAACGACAAATTAACAAGACGGCTGGTGTTTAAGGATTTGCTTGAATTCCAGTTAAACATCGGTACGGTTTGATATCATAAACGTACGTGTATAAAATGTTTAATGACGAGCTACTGATGAAGCAAATAATGCGTACTAAGAGGTAGTGAATAAACAAATTAACAAAAAAACAAAAATAATCAATATCTCTTCTTTCTAAAACAATTTTGACTACGCCTTTTTTCCACTTGTGTTTTATACCTTTTGGCATCAAGAAAAAGCGGACAGGGGCGACTGGTCTGAATACGTGCTGCGATTTTTTTGTTTATTGGGAAGCTGGACTTTAATTGTTTCGTTTACAATCTATATTAAAATAAATGGGTGTTATTTTCTAATTTGAGGTGAATGATTCACTCTGCAAAACAAAGATAAACCTTAATGTGTTATATTACATTTTACTTTAAATCGCTCTTAAATTACAACATGTAGTACTCCATTTGAACGGTGCACAACAATGGGAACCTGCAAGTTGTGAAACTAATATGATTATGTTGCATTTGAGTTTTAATGACATAGCTTAAACTCATAAGTTTTACATTATGATATTAAATGATGTTCATGATTTCAAAATTGAATTTTAGTGTGAATATTCGATGATGTTCTCGTTTTTAAATTTTACGTAATGTTTTAAATGGTTGACGTGAAGTGTGACGCATAATGGTATTAATGGGTAAATGTTTGAGTGGAATCATAAGAACTAGTAATTGAACAAGAAATATCAATATAAATGGTATTGTCTATAAATACTTTGCATGTCACCCTAACGACAACGTCTTTTTCCAGTTGTGATTAATTCTCTTCTGGAAACTTCAGAAGAGAACAGATATCACAAATGACAAAACTGTCATGTCCCATTAATATAACATTCCAGATTGTACGATATGGCGGTCTTGTTTCACCAGCAGTTAAGAGAGCGTATGCCAGAAAAAAAGGACAATATAGAAAGAGACGAAGAATTATGCGTGGGTTAAAGAATCCTGTATAACTATCAGCAATCTTGCGTATTTATCGTAATATGCATATTGCCACACAACAAGCAAACCCATATATGTGATGTTATTTTAAAACATATATTTGTAATGTATGTAAGCATGTTAACTTTACTTTGTGACTAAACATTATAATGTGCGAACTCGTGTTTTACACTGCATTAAACTCGTGTGTCCGTTGTAGGAGAAACTATAAACAACCTAACATCGACATTTTGAACGTGTGTTTATATCTTCGAACACGGATTTGATGTTTAAACATTGATATTAAATGCAAGGTTAAGTGAACTATCGTTAAATTTATTATGATTCATGTATTTTTTCTTGTCATTTATTGTCATAGTAAACACAAAACAGTGCACTATCAAGATGGTCAATATCCGAAATGCTGAGGAAATACGTTTGCGGTTTGCCCTGTATGGATGAATAACAAATTGAATTGTTTTGTCAATATTTTAAGCGCACAGAACTTGAAAATAAACGCGTTTAAATTAATATGTTGTGTACATTAAGTTGTACGTACAATTTGTTCTAACATAGCTTTAGCCTGAATACTATTTTAAAACGACAAACATTAATTTGTATAATAATTTCAAACAATAATTGATAATACCATTCAAGCACACATTCAAATAAATAAAGTTGCATATACCACTGGTCGTGTTTTCTCCTGATAATTGCAGTTATTTATTAACTAATGACCCTTTATAAATAATGAATTTCAATAGTTATACATTCACAAGATGTTTTTGTTTCCGTATATTTGTTGTTGATTGAATGTATCTGTTCGTAATATTTTAGATCAACTGTGTATTACTATTTGAAGATCATACTAAAGTGTATACAAGCATAATCATGTCAATTATATTCATAGTCGCCAAATCGTTGTGTTCACAGAGAAGTTAGAAATATTGTTTAAATAAATAACATGTTTTACTATTGCTTGAAAGAAAACATGTCTAGACTGAGACATAAACATTGCCATATTACATATGTTTACAAAGAAGGCAAGCCTATTATCTTGTTCATACACACAATCCTACAATAAGCACGGTATGTTGGCTTCCTCACCGATTAGAAGCTATACATACACCATGGTAGGGTAGTACACCATGGCGTCATTAGTAAAAGTAGTACATCATTAATCATTACGTAGGGTAGTACACCATGGTATCAATACGAAGGGTAGAACATCATGTTTGCATTACTAAGGGTAGTACACCATGGTATAATTACAAAGGGTAGTACACCATGGTATAATTACAAAGGGTAGTACACCATGGAATCATACTTAAGGGTAGTTCAACATTATATCATACTTAAGGGTAGTTCAACATTATATCATACTTAAGGGTAGTTCAACATTATAACATACTTAAGGGTAGTTCAACATTATATCATACTTAAGGGTAGTACACCATTGAATCATAACTAAGGTTAGTACACCATTGATCATAACTAAGGGTAGTACACCATCGAATCATAACTTAGGGTAGTACACCATGATAACATTACTAAGGGTAAATTCCAAAGTATAATAACTAAGGGAAGTGCGTGTAATTGATTACGACAGTTTTCTGTTTCATTTATTCATAGCGCCATGTTATGCATGTATTAAACTTAAAAAAATAAATATTTGCCATTTTACTCCTGTATCTAAACATGTTACATAAGGCAAACAATTGAAATCGACAATGTTGTTTGTTCAGACGCATGTTCAATTTTCTTTTGATGAAACATGTTATTGTATGTGAAAACATCTACATGAATCCGGTATTCTTAGGAAAATACGACATGTTCAATCAATACTAATTTTCAAGGATCTGGAAATCGTGGAGTGTGAGTATGCATATAGCTTGTTTAAAGACTTCAATACTTTGATAGTTATTGAGAGTATTCCTTGTAAAATACCGTCGTTAATGGTGATAGCAAATAGCTTAGCGACGTTTTTTCTGCTGTAACGAACACAATTCAAGTTTGTACATCAGTTACGATTTAAAAGAGATGTATTTTTTATAACAATGCATAACGTTTACTCATGATAAGTTTAACCCATTTATTTTAGGTCGATTGCATCGAAAGCCTTAGGCTTAAGATACTCGCGAGTCAATTTACTGGGGAGAACCCGTACCTAATGTATTTGGAAATATTTTGAGAACGCGTATTAATATGAATACAATAGTAATACTTATAAAACGAGTCAAATACATTATGGGCGTCGATTTCTTTAAAGGTTTGTCATCACAAATTTACAATTAATACATACGGAATATTACGCTAGTCAATTTCTAAGAGTTTGTATCAGTCAAGTGGCTTGTGTGATGACGTATCACACGAGAGGCGGAGCCTCGAGTGTGATACGAAATAGTGCAAGCCACGAGACTGATACAAACACTTGGAACCATTGACTAGCGTAATATTCCTTGTATTATATACAACAACTAACGAAAACACTTATCAATTGTATTATTTTGCTAAACAAAAACTGACAAAACAAGTACTAAAATGTGACGTCATTAAATGTGACGTCATTAAAATGTGACGTCATTAAATGGATCGAAGAAAGTAGTCCGGCTAGTATGGTAATACGGAATCGGAAACAGCGAGTAGCATAATACGGGATTTTTTTTATACAACCTGTATTTTGTTAAAAGCATTAAACAGGTATATAATTAATGTCTGTTATTCGTTTACAGCACTAATGCGTTTATATGTTTAATATATTTTATTTTAAATATGGTTTCTCCTCCAAATTTAAAAATACTCAATGAATTTAAACACATTACAATTAAACAAGTTAAGTGTTATAACACTTTTATTGAAATGCTCGCAGGGGAAGTAATTAACTTATTTCGGGTTAAAATAATTTTTTCAATTGCGAGACGCAGTTTGTAGCGCCCATACAGATTGCATCCCTGACATTAGCTTTAAACCTTTGTGTCTGCTTTTGATACTTACGATTGATACATATTACATCTTCAACGACGTAGTTATGTCGGAACCATATGTATATGTTCGAAGCTTATCAGATGACCGTTAAGACAAGGGTTCATTTAACAATTTGAGTTCACGAGTTTTGAAAGTGTTGAAGTAATCTTGCAAATTGAATTGTAACTTACACATTGTTTGCATGCTATATTGTATTGTTTTTTATTGTACAAAAAATTTATAACGAAAACCCTTATGAAGAATCTGACTTTTACAATATCTCGCATTTGTTTTGATTTATATTTAGTTTTCTCACATTTTCGTGTAAATGTATGCATTTACCACTTAAAAAAATATTATTGAAGTTTCATTCAATGTATAGAATGTTATTCATTTCGTTCAAATTATACAAAATCTATGTGTATGCCTACACACATACTCTTTTCGTCAAGCAACGCAACTAGTGATTGCCATTTCTTCAATATTAAAGAAGGAAAGTGCATTTGTGCTTTTACTTGAATATTACATAATTAAGGATGACGCAAGTGTAAATGTTTTTTTAGAGATAATGACATATGCAATTGATTGTCACGTGAAAAAGTCTTGTCATTTTTTAATTTCATGCACGATTTACCAAACGATTGCCACATATATGTATCGTGGTGTGTCTGCTATGAATTTGTTTTGGTAAAAACTTACACAAATATGTTAATACACATAAATTGCATGAATTTTAGTTTTATTCTCCGTGTTATTGTTACCAATGATATTTTCTGAAAACAACTTATTACTTTATTTTTAAAAAAGACTTCATTGTAACATTTAATGTACGATTATTGCAAACATAAAATGTGACAAATAACTTATATATAACAAATACCAATAACTAAAAACACCCACCCTTAAAAAAACGTTATTTAAATTGAAATTAAATCAAATACATATTCTCTTTAATTGATTTTAAATTTTAATTGCGTTGCTGTGGTAAAAGCTATGGTTATGTTCGTGTGTTTGTGTATGAGTAATTATGGATTACGTACGAGGCTAGCAATGAAACCAGTTCTTCATTTACCGTTGCAGTGTAATTAACCGAATCTTTCAAAATGTGTACGATTAATGCTGTTGTGGATGAATTGTTATGTATATTATAGGAAAATTGTTAGTTAAATAAAAGAATGCTGGAGATAAGCAATTGTATCTCCTGATAATAAATAAGTTTCATTTATTAAATTATGTACAAATTATATTATAAATTTATAATTTCTCGCTTTACTGAGAACATTATTTCACCGTATCACCACAAAAGGAAACAAGTTACTAGTTACTATGTTTTCCATACAAACCATTCATTTAATGATTTAAAAAATGGGAATGGTCAATATCAATTGAAAGTTTACAGATGAGCAATTGATTGAAAACACAAGCAAAGAAATAGACACTAACAAATGATGATCCGAAATATTGTGTTCGTTTTTAAATAGACTACAAAACATATAGAAAATTATCAAAATTGAAAATATTCAATTGATGATTAACTCGTAAATAATGCATCGAAACAGAAACCAAAATGTATAATTGATACATTTGCTTATATATGTTAACTTATAATATTATACTATATAACAACGTTTTGTACAATATGATTAAACATCTGTACAAGTGAAAAGCTGACATACAAGATTGGAAAGCCGATGCGGTTGAATATTGTATTGTCGTATGGAACGAGTACAGACAGCAGATTTTTAAATAAAAAAGATATATAATAATAATAATACTTTTGTTATTTTATACTATAGTTATTAGAAATACAATTTATTGATAGATAAAGATCGCATCGACCCAAAAGCTTATTAATTTTCGCTCATTGTTTCTGTATTTGTCGTTGATTTTAATGCTTGATTATTTAGAAAATGTTCGCATTGATATTTTTTTTTTTTTATTTTATAATTTCCTTTCTTGACATTACGTGTCTGATTCTTAGCAACGGAAAACATATCCTTTTATCCTGGAGACATATCACAAGATAAGAAGTGTTCGGGGAATACTCATATTTCAGTCAATAATTATGACGATCCTTTACACAAATTGTGCGTTTGTTGTAATTACATGCCTTATTTTAGGAATTTGCGAGGCTGAATCAGTTAAGTAGATATATGATTTTTAATGCAGTAATTATTTGCTTACGTCGTTTCATTACGTAATAATACAATTTTGCACATTGGTTAACAAGGATAACGTGTTTAATTATTTATTGATGGACATTCCCACTATACATCCGGGCTTATAGCTGTTTATGACTGGCAGCAATAAGAATCTCGCTTATGACGTATAGGCCCTGTCCGTATTTGCAATAATTGAAATCATATGTCAAGGTCAATCAAACCGACGCCAATGCAATTATCAGATACAGGTAAATACACGTCTTATGCAATTAAACATGGGTTTGGTGGACAGCCCAGACCAACAATCGTTCAGATATTGTATATACATTTTGTTGGGGATTTTATGCACAGCACTGAATTTATGATGAGTTTTGCAAAGTATATAACTTCCAACCAAACTGTTTATTTATCATAGGTATTATTAAAGCAGTGGCGTGATATATGAAGCTAAAATGCTCTTATGACACAAGCTTTATGAAGCCGTTTATGCCCACTAGCCTCCGTTTTTGTAAACACAAAAGTTTATAAAACACCTATGTATGAAACAATTTCCTCGAACGGGTCTTCGCCAGTGTGTAAAGATAAATGGTTGAACAATTGAAATGATAGAAAAACAAAAGAATATTGGAATATTTTTATATGCCATTTCATATTACACGAAATACAAATTTTCAGTGGTTTCATTATACAATTGTACATAGAATTATAGGTACAAACTGTTTTCTTAAAGGATATACCACTTCAGTTAACTGTATTTTTTGTGAAACTGAATATGAAAATATTTAACATTTGTTTTGTGAATGTTAGCATGCCAATCAGTTAATAAAAATAATTGTCTTCTGAGTGTAATTATTTGTCGAACCTTCTAAATATGCATTCCTTTATACTGGGACATTCAAACACAAATGGGATTTGTAACTTAATTATTGTTTTAATAAATATTTATTTATAATTGTAAAATGAACAAAACTAAGCCCACTCTTAAATCTGTAAAATCGTACCTGTCCTTGCATTGTCATGTACTAATTAAAATTAACTATTTTATTGATTCGTGCAAAAGTAACAAATTGGAACAACTATTACTTATTCTCCAGTATATATGTTATGGGACTTTAAACGTATTGTATTGTTAACTGTTTCTTAAATAAATATTGTTTATATTGCTATTGCTTGTTATATGTATACAATGTGCTATAGTATGCATATACAACATGTAAACTGTGTACGTTACGGAGTGGGATGCCCTCGACCCTCACATACTTTTTGACGCGGAAAATAAAATTATTTCATCATCAAGCATTAATCATTCCCAGCACACCAGAGAGAGCATTATAAATCGTAGTAGTTTCTTAGTAGCGGGACTCGTAAGGGTCTCGTGTTTTTTATTAATAGATTAGAATACTTGTGGACTAGAAAAAGTCGTGTTGAATAGCAAAATAAATTTTAATTAACAGTTCTTCGAGTTGTGTGCGTTATTATTCATCCGAACTACGCTACACATCACATTTATTGGAGATATTTAAGTACACACGATTAAGGATACACGATATATAATAGCAGCAATATGGTATGCGTTAAATGATTAGGCCTTAATATGTATTACACACATCTATTGTTGTCGTTACTATAGTCGTTCAGATCAAACACGAACAAATAATTAATATTAATACCTTAACGTATGCTTTCGATCAACGTGATCTGTAATAATCATTTGTATTATATATGCTCTAATTTATAACATAATTATCGCAAAACCATGCACAGTATTAGTATAATTACTTAATGTTTTTTAATTTGCATGAAACATGCGATTTCTTAACATGTAACTATATTTTGTCACGAAACCATAAATGAAACACACGGATAGTAAACTTACTCAGCGGAAACGATCAAATGTAAGGCTTTATTAAGCTCTCATGTTTTTTGCAACCTAATCCCATGTTGTTAACACGCATACCAAGGAAGTTTGAAGCGCAAGCACATGAATGCGGAGATATTTTGGTCACTGCAGTGTTGTCACTGACTTGCAACAATTCATTTATCAGTTGTTTTCATTCACGATTAACACATTGCATCTAAGACCATTTTAACATGTGTTATTATGTTCCTTTAAGCATGTGTTGAACACTGTTACTATAAATGCATATGTCCTTGTTTGAGATATATATTATTTGTTGTTAATTAAACAACAAAATGCTCTGAAAAGTGTTTTTCCGTGGTACGAATGACTTTAAATATTGACAATATCCATATTGATGAAAATTAATAAAACACCACACTGTAGTATTGTTAACATCTTATCATTAACAGTTAAGAAGACTTGTTTGAAAGAAATTCATATTATTGATTTTGTGGTTGATTTAAACAATCATGTTGGTACATGTACTTTTTTTCGCGCAGCATTATACAGGAATTCACAGATAATATATTTACAATTGATATTAAATATTCTCCATTCTTTATTTAAACCATACACCGCATATACAATAACAATTGATTTTGATTTTATAACAAGTGTATGCTTATATTTTTCGTCAATAAATTATATAGTCTATACTGCATTTTTTAACTGAATATTTTCATCGCTACAGCACATGAAAACAGGTCCAAAGTTTTATATTATTTCGTTTCAATACACGTACAACTTAATGTTTGACATTTATAGTTTACTTATCAATTTTTGATGGTGCCAATAGATCCAGTATTAATATATATCGCAATACCTTATAGTGAACTATATACAATTGGTAAACAGATCAACGCCGAGGCCAGCAAACAGTTCAGATTTCCAATATCAATCTCAATATGAACGAAGTACGTTTTAGTCGAGCTTTTGATAGTACTTCAAAATGCAATATCAAAATGATACTAAAATCGACACTTCAATTGCAAACATAACATCATATGATATTATTTTTAATCTAAATTGTGACGTACGAACGGCGTTTAACTGTAGGAATGCACGTGCTTAAAATATAAAGAGTGTAACAGACAATGGTTGCAAAAGTCAACGATATAGCCATGGAAATCGATCGGACCTTTGTTTATTAAGTTATAATCCATGTAATGTGAGATTCGGGCCCAAGATGACAGCTTGGATATTCTGTGTATGTATCAACAGTGTAAAAATTAGTTTTTAAAGGACATTTATAATATGAGCAATGTGCACCTATTGAAATTAACAAACAACAACCAGCAATCGATACATAATGTATTTCCTCACAGTTTTATTTATACCGTACGATACAAATTAAATGAAGTATAAGTTATTTAAATTATTATATTTCCTTGTTGTTTACGTAAAGGGTTTATAAAGTAATTTATTTGATAGTTTGAGCATATTATTTTCTGTTTAAGTTCAGATGTTTATATAATTTTAAAGCGTGATGAATCCATTAACTTTCGCAATAACAATACACACAAATTCGCATTCTCAAATGCTCTGCTTTGTTCAAATATTAGGAAAAGAGTGATTTGTATGCTGCGACATTCTTCACTTCGTGAGGCGACAAAGTTTGTTTGCATGGCGAGGAAGAAAGTACATTTGCTTGCAATCAGTGACGATGATTGTAGCCATTTAGTAAATAATGAAACCGTAAAAAGTAATTATTAGAAAGCTTGAATCCCATTCACCAGACAAAATCGATATGAGTGTTTTTATTGTTTGCGAATGGATTTCTTTTGCACCCATTAAACTTGCTTGCCAAAAGAAAGTGACTTGAAATGGAAATTATGACAAATATTTATTAGAAATGTATTGTTTCCCTCAGTTGTTATTGATAACACAGCTCAATTAAATAATTATTACATCACTTATTTATCACATTCCGATGCGTTATGGGTTTTATATTTTACCTTCATCAATATTACAAATCAAAATCATATATATAATATATAGTATGCTTATGTGTGTATATACGCACTTAATTGAACAAGTACATCATTTCGAGTTTCAAACAAATCAATGTCACGTGCAATGTTAACAGCGTATTTATTTGTATAACGCTGTTTCAGTTCATTGACCCATGTGTGCTCATTCAGGATAAACCGTCTGTTCGTGCGCTGTTGAAATAACGACGCATTGAAAGTGAGTTTCAGACAAGTTTTGTTGAAAAAGCATCATATAAGCAACGTTTATGCAGGGTTTACCCTGAGTTTTCAATATTTATTTCCAATCAGTGTGCTTACGTTACAATTCACTTTATAAAGAATGCATAAACGTTCCACAAATATGTCATAGCTATAACCTTTTAAATTATCAACATATTCTTACGTTTACGTATTATGACTAATCAATTTGTTCTAGAAGACATTTAAACTAAACAATTAAGTTGGATACTTTGTTAGTGTAATGTTATGTTTCTCTTGTTTCTTACACTTATTATTGATTTGGTTAAATAGTTGATGCCTTCAAAACAAATTAAAATAGTTTCATAACCGAATATATACACATATTGTGTGATTCAAATTGAACATCATGGTCATAGCGTATTTGAATCTGAACTCACTAATTTGACTTTGCAAAATCTGTACAAAATAACGACGTGGAATCAAACACAATTATGCAATGATTCTTTAACCCATACATGAGTTCAACGTCATTTGAAAGAAGAGAATTGCTAAGAATCAGATGATGGTAAGAAGCCATAACAAAGAGGCAAACCATACACGCCCGAAACTGTCTCTTTTTCAGAATGACCATTGTGCACCATGTCACGTTTTAATAGAAAATTATTAAACATACATTTTCACCTCATACATACGCATTGATGCTGACCGGCAAACAGTTCTATCGGTGTACGGTGTCTATAATTAGAAATAATAAGACAATATATCTGATTCCGTTCACCGTAACATAGTGAAAGAGAAACAAACGTTAAATAAGATCGTACAATGTTAACTGATAATCAACCTTCTTTCCGGAACCACCATACACAAATATGAACTGTCGGTTATGTAGATACAAACAAATTCACGCATTATTATTTTACACAACATAGTTACCACACAGTCAAAGGTTAATTCAGAAGGCTGCAAAAGTCGAGGAACTTGATCTTAAGTGCCTGTTCACAGATTGGCGAATTGACAATGTTCCATTATGAACGAACAGTTATGGATTACTCAGGAAAGCGAAATAACTCTACGTATCGATTCAGAAAAATGTCATCAAATATTAATAATAAAAAAAAGTGATAGTAATGCAAAATGATGGATAACTTGGAGTGTTTCTGTTTTCTTCTATGATACAATTGATGACATCACATGAATCACGCGCACAGTGTAACATTTTAATAAAGTGGACAAAATTAAAGCAAATTCCTGCCAAACATAAAAAACTCATACACATGAATACAATGGAAGCCATCGCTTTAGAACAGGCAATGCAAAGAAGCATACGGTTTGAATAGACTTTATGGAGCTTCACACAACATCTTTGAATGCAATCTGATTTAAATTTAATCCTGTAATAAACTTCTGAGGACGACCCATGGAAAGCAATCTTCCTTTGTACTGCAGTCAGATCTTTTGACTTGTGTAATCAAAGAAGCATTCCATATTGGAAATTCCGGAACGTAATTACGAGATTGACTTAATTACTGAGTATAATATAATCGAGAACAATAGGGTTTTCTATGGTGCAATTTCGTACAGAAGTATCGACCGCGATACGTGAATCATATTCATATGGCATGCGAAAAGAGTGTTAAATAACCTATAGAGATAAACAACGTCACCAACTGCGTTTTATGTATTGTCGTGTATTGTTAAGGCAATTGGTCAAAAACACTCATACAAGTCTAGCGATTGTTAATAAGAATGTATCTTCTGATCATGATACTGGAGTTTGAGTATTCATATGAACCGTTTCATGACAATTTATTGTTTAAACAATTAAGTAAAGATAAATTTTTTATACGATAAAATAAATGATAAAACAACCAGGGAGAGGTAAAACACGGTGTCGTTACTTTCTACTAGTCTTTGTCTTAAGATAATACATATTTACAATACTTATTACAATATAACAAATAAAACAACTGTAAGAACCGTAATCATGTTCAACACTTTAATAATGTGTGTTAAGATACCCTTTCCCGAAAAGAAAACGTAAACAAACAAACTAAGTCCTTCTTACTTAGTCTGCCATTTATGATTAAGATTATACATACACAATAGCTGCTCATGAAATATCCCACTCTGTTGGATATGCTACTTATTCGTTTTTATTAATAAATGAAATTCCAAGTATTTCAAGCAATTACGAACACATTACACTACATTTTTCAAGAAAACATAATTTGTATAAGATATATGTTTAAGATCAGTATGCCTATAGCTACTTTGAAGGTTGGCATTGTAAATCGACTTAAATATATACTATAAATTATAAATTAATTTTGAAGTTTTAGTTAAAATTTGAATTGCTAAGTAGACTCAGTGTACGGGTATTAATAACTGTTTTGTCGCATCTTTCTAAATTTGCTAAGACAAACTATCTGATGCTACATAGTATGGGAATTTGAAATAAAATGTGAGATACATTACAAATAATTGTCTCAAGTCATCTTAATTGCCAACCTAACTATTGCATGGACACCCTTATTTAAGTGTGCCACAAACCACTAAGGCGCTTATGAATATCCCTTATACTTTGCTGTTTTCAGGAAAAAAACAAACAACCGAGTTTATTCATAAATGATGTATTGTCACGAAACTGAGAATTGAAGGGAAAGTAAGTGAATGAAATGGCCGGTGACACCATTCGTTAATATGCGGTCAAAAATTAACGCGTTCTACACACTCCTGATTTGTGAAACTCAAAAACAATTCCATATTGGAAAATAGCAATAACATTTCACTAAATTGTACATATTGTTCTTCATCTTGGTAAATGCATGACTTTTCCTTAGCGCATCTGATTATGTGAATAAAATTACATACTAATTGCACTATATCATACAAAATCCTTTATCCTGTTAAAAAGGTGAAGTTGTATTAAATTATGAAAGAGAAAATAAACTGCCCGCTGTGATAGAAGCATAAACGTATATTTATACGAGTGACAGTGCTTTTTATCGTTTATAGGCGCGTGTTTCTATTCTTCCATAACCGCGTATGTGAAATATGTTTTATAAATACGATATATATAATATACTATGAATTTAAGAAGGTCAAAGTTTAAAAATGTATATTTGTTAATTGCAAATTGCAAATATACACACGTGACAACACGGGATAGAACGCAGACAAAAATATCCCGAAAAAAACAACGAATAAATCTAGATGTTATCGGCATCGGATGTTCAATGTCAATACAAATTGGGGGAATCGTTGATATATGGAAACGCTGTGGAGTAACGGCTTTGGATTGGTCATTCCAAAACCACACAGAACAACTTTGATTTATGACAACATAATGGACCATAATGTTTTCTATGGTTATTTATTGTTCTTTACAGTAATAAAAGATACTACATAAATATATATTGCAAGCATACCAGCTTTTATTATTAACGCATGTGAACATTACAAACAAAATAATATCCATATCATTTATGCATATATTAATCAGAAATTTCTGTTTCATTCTACTACGATACTCTACAAATAATACCCGATCAATCTTGTTTGCACACTCACAAAAATATACGCCCATTCTGTTCGCGGTAACACTTCATGATTCAAATAGAGTGCAATGAGTAAATTGTATGCCTATGCACGATGTCATTCCGACGATCATTATTTTTCTGAGTCACTGCGGACATATTCAACATTACATATTTCATTATGTACTGAAAGCAGCCTCATATTTGTTCAACACTTGACTTCAAGTAAATACATTTTAATGTTTTAATCGGCTCTGACGCCATGGATTGTATACAGTAACACTCGAATGCGATTGTTTAAAGCAATTTGAAGGTCAAATCTGGTCTTGTAGAACGAATATGCAAATATTTAAACAGAGACTTAACTATCCTTCGATTTAGAGTTACAGGAAAAAGCAATAATGTATAATAATAATACATGTTAAGTCAATGTTACTTATTTTTAGTATGTTAAGAACATATTCAGATAATACACTTATGAAGATTTTAACAAAGGAAAGCTTTTCAGGGTTTATAAACCTCAAATTAGATTAATTAAAACAAATACCGTTATAAGTTGCATTCTAAAACATTTTGCATTGTGCAACTTATCGTAATGTGGATGAAAACGCTGCATACTCATTATGGTGCGATGAACAATTTGTGTAAATGATATATATATATATATTACTGAAGATGCCTGCTACTTTATTGCGTATGTGAAATCATTCGGAATGCGAAACTCATATTCAAGTAAACGTTATACATCTATATACCATTTTGCATGCAGTGTATTATATAGTTAACCTAAAAATCTGAGAAATGTACCTGGATTAAAAGGTGGTTGGCATTTTTTAGGCATGGCTTCTTTTTATATTTTTTGGTATCTACATACCCTCTTCTGAAAATCAAGAGGGCATGTCACCTTCTCAGGTGCTTGGCATCCATTTAAATAGGTCAAAGGTCAATGGGTATAGTTTTCAGTATTAAGGAGATGAAATACATCTCATTGTGATTTATAACCAAAATTGAAAATTTTAAGGCAGTAATATTGTCTGAAAATGAACCTGCTTGGATCTAATTAAATTGTATCTATTCTAGTGTTCACTTATATAGATCAAAAGGTCATTTAGTGCACTTTTATGCCAAAATAAACATTCCAACTGGTATTGAAAATCAACAGAATAAAATATTATGTGCAAAAAGTATTTTTTAAACAATGGAATAGTTTTGCTATTTTTTTTAACTCTATAAACATATTTGTAAAGTAAACAGAAAATAATACAAGGATCCATTATATCAGGAGAGTGTGCCGAACATTATTCCAAATAGTTTGTATTTGATTCTGGTTATTTTGTTTGGAGGTATGTCGGCAGAGGAAGAAATTATGAGTTCAGAAACATATGAAGAAAGTGAGACAAATGTTCAACGTATTTTGAGTGTTGCCCAGGATATTATTTACGGTGTCACTAAAGGAAAGAAACTGACTCCTAGACATGTTGAACTTGGACTAACGCTGCATCAAGCAACTCGCTCAAAAACACTTGTTAATTTGTTCCATGCAGCCAATCAGTGTATTCCGATAGTAACAATAAGAGAATTTGACAATGCTATTGCTAATAACCTTCTAGAGAAGTACAGACAAAACGGGTATATATTCATTCCGTCATCAATCGCGCCGGGTGTCTTTACACACTACTCTTGTGACAATAAAGATGTAATATAGAACAAAACCCTACAAGGCACTTAATATGAAAACTTGGACAATCGATACGAAAAGAGAAACAGATGACAAATTTTTGGCCTGGCTACTTTCTCCACAGTCATCATCTGGAAAACAGTCTGTACCGCTCTGCGGCGCATATAATGAAGCAACATACCAACAAAGTCATAGTGTAAGCAGACCAGGAATGCTACCTTTTCTGTGTGCATCGGCGGATGAGTACGACACAATCGTTACTACCATAAACAGATTTGAAGGGATAAGTAGGCATGTTGGACAGAAATACACGGTTTAACTGCTGACCAGCCATTATACAGCAAAGGCAAAGAAATATAATGGGCAAATAAAGAACGTTACAAGAATGTTATTTTCATGATGGGAAGACTTCATGTATGCTTCAATTTCCTTCGCGCGATCGGTCAACATATGGAATGTTCAGGATTGGAGGACGTATTTCTTGAGGCAGGTGTATTTGGACCAAATGCTTTACTAAGTTTATGAATGGAAAGGCGGTTAGAGGCCATGTGCTTGCATATGAGGCGATTTGGAGCTTTAAGTTTATGTATTTTCGTCAGTGGTTAGAATCTAAGGAAGAAGAAATCCCATTTCTTGAACGTGAAGTAAGAGAGTTAGAGGTCGCTTTTGAAATGAAAAGTCTCTTGAATTAAGATGATATTCGTGAAGCAAATGATAATCTTCTTGAAGCAGTCAATGAGAAAAAAATAGGTGAATTACTAGATAAATCCGACAAAGAGAAAATTGAAGTGAAGAACTTTTCTATCTGGAATTCCTACCTACATTTGGTTAATATCGTTATGAAGTTCATTAAAACCCAAGGAATATGCGATTGGCCGTTGCATATTGAAGCCTTTTCCGAGATGCTACCGTGGCAAATGGTTTTCGACCACACAAACTATGCCCGTTGGGGTCCTGTATATCTAGCAGACATAAAATCATTATAATATGCAGCACCTGAAGTGTTCATAGAGTTTATTGAAGGTCACATTGTAGTCAGGCTGAAGGTAAAAGCATTCAACGGAGTACCTGTCGACCAAGCTAATGAGTGGATAAACAGAATGTGTAAAACGACAGGGGGTATTATTGGAATAACAAGACAGGACCAGGCAAGAGATAGGTTTTGTATTACGTGGTCAGTAAGATCTGAGGTTTCCAATAGTACCAATGAAATTGTTCAATCAACTTGATGATGACGCAGATATTGAAATATTCAAGAATAGAGCAGGTGGAACTCGTTCGAGAGTTTCTTCAGAGGAAGAGTGCATCAAGAAAATGGTGCAGCTCTTTGGTTCATATGATATATTCGGAGTGCATGAAGAGGAGAACAGACTGTTCTCAATAGCAAATAAAGACGTTGCATCTAATGATATCAGAGATGATTTATTAACCTGTGAAAGCCGAGGTAAAACATTACTCAAGGAATTTGAATAGAAAAGGCTAAAAGAGCAGAATATTGGATTTTATGCTCCTATTCAAAAAGTACAGTCCAAACATTTGCATATCTCTATAAGGAGAAGGTCAGTGAAAATCAAAAAGTGACAAAGATTTTAAAGGCTGACAGAAAGCTAATGCAGAGACTATTCAACGCAGTTAATTCAGGGAGAGCCGTAGAAACAGCATCTGTACTAGAACATGAACTTCCTGATGTGCCATTATCATTTGCAAAGGCTAGTGGGAAAATGCATGAAACCCAGAAATCAAACAATCTCCAAGTGCTAACAAAGGACAATGATATAGTGACGCCTCAAGTTGTTCCGAAACGACTAATGCAACATGTGCAATAATTTATGGACTCGCGCTTATACAGAGTTTAGGTAAGCCCAAGGACTGTCAAACATTTGGACAATATGCGACTGTTTTTGTAACATCTGTTTAAAGGAATTTCAGCGCAAACACTACCCGAGTTGATGTGACTTTTGATCGATACTTTGGAAGTAAATATATCAAAGAAGCAACGACAGTTAAGATGAAAGGAAAGCGTCGACCTATTATGAAGCTCATAACAAGTCCAAACGTTCCTCTTCCGCAACTATGGGAACATTGTATAACACACGATGACAATAAAGCAGACTTGGCTGAATTTCTCTCAAACACATTGCAACAACAATCAGAAAATCTTCCAGCAGGATCAATTATAGTTGTAGGATGTGGATTTACAGGTGATGTTGATTCAAAGTCAAGTATTGATGCGACAAACCTATTTGTAAATCATGAGGAGGCAGATACGCGGATGATATTGTACTTAAGGGACGCTATTGATAGAGGCTACAAGCGTTTAGAAGTATATTGTAGAGACACTGACGTTCTGCTCTTGTTAATATACCACCTTGGAGCTGACGCCGTGGTATAAATGATATCTGGTACAGGAAAACAAAAAAAAATGTTATCCTGTGCACACAATATTTGAAAAATTATGTGACAATGTCAGAAGGAACATTTCGGGGTTTCACGCATTGACAGGATGCGACACCACGTCTGCTCTAAATGGAATAAGTAAGAAAACCGCCTGGGTGAAGTATATCGCACAACCTGATACATTGGAGCGTGTTGGTAGAGATGGTAATGCTCAAGCAGTTTCTAAATTTCTGTGTGTGCTGTATGGCTGTTTTCAGGACCACCCACCAAACATTGACACATGTAGGTATCGGTTACTTTTGAAAGCCAGGAGGGGTTTGGATGTGTTACCGCCTGCAAATGATGCGCTTGAACTTCACATTAAAAGGGCAAATTATCAGGCAAAGATATGGCTAAATGCCACAGATAAGGATTTTCAGCCTGATGATCCTCGTGATACTGGCGAATGGAAACTTGAAGAAAATTCATTGAAACCGGTATGGATGAGGAAACCAAAGCACCCTGCATCATGTGTCCAGTTAGTATCATGTGGCTGTCAAAGCAAGTGTAGTACAGCACGATGTAAGTGCTATCGATCTGACCACGGATGCTTGTTTGAATGCGCATGTGAAGCGAATGGCTGTTTAAACCCTAGATAACAATTGTAAACGATAAAAGATAAGGAGATACACAAACTGCCATAGCAATTTGTGTTTTGGAACAAAAATGTCAATTTATATAACGTATGTTAAATAAATTATCACACAAGATCGACATTATCTTCAGCATGATGATACAGTAGGTCATAATAGTGCATTGAAGTCAGATGAACATTTGCTTTGTTTTTTATATCGGTACTTCAAGAATTTGAAATATATTACTAAATAGATCACTGTTTTTGGTAAAAAAAATCTGTTTTACATTATTCGTATCTATTACAATTAATACTAATTTGGTGAAGTAAAAATAAATTATCTTGCATAAATATGACATTATAGAACGTACAGTATTACGAACTTCATTAGAGTATATTATTTGAGCTGAAATCTTTTATTTAAAATAGTATTTAGTATAATATGCATATACAACAATATATAATTTTAGACTGTAACGTAGATCACACATGTTTACTTGTAACTATACTTTCATTGTTTAAAGTCTCGTAGTTGTATTGATAGGATAATGCAGAAATGATTTTGGTTCTTATTATAAAAAAGTTGTTATATTATAAAACGCAATAAGTATTAAAAGTCTAAAAATGAACATTGTTTTCTTTTAATTTAGGTCACGTAATTTACAAAGTTAGGAACATTCACTTAAGAAACAACAGAGAAATACTCTTTTTTTCATCAAAGTATCCATCTCTCATTGAAGAGTTACTTACAAATATATAATACATGGATCTTTGGTTGGTTTCAACATACACTGCAATTTGCGTTCTATACGGGTTATAAAAGTGTACTTGATGACCTTTGACCTACTTATGAAAAGCCAAAATCAGTTTTAAAATGAGATAACCCTTCAAGTATCAAACATAAGTCAGTTTAAGCCACACAACATGATATGAAGTACATGTTAATCAATACATATAGATGCAATTTGAAAGTGTGCACATTTTTCATTAAATCTATAGCCTTGTTAGCAAGTAATTTATTATTTTTAAAACGGTAACAAACGCTTTTAAAACCAAAAGTAAGATTTCTATACGTATACTTTCATTTCGACAAACGCGATTATTTTAAGTTTTGAAGCGCAAAAAGACGGATTTCTCCCTTGTAACCACCAGATATATTTTAATTGGCATAGATAAAATTAAATCTATAGCCTAGTTAGCAAGTAATTTATTATGTTTCAAACGGTACCGCTTTTAAAACCGAAAGTAGGATTTCTATACGTATACGTCCATTTCGACAAACGCGATTATTTTTAAGTTTTAAAGCGCAAACAAGATGGATTTCTACCTTGTAACCACCATATATATTCTAATTGGCATAGATAAAATATGTTTTTTATTTATACTTAAATTTACTATGCCAAATAAGGTGTGTGGCTTTAAGGAGTAAAATCAGTAACATTATCTAATATCGGACAATTTTGGCAACGTTACCTAAATTTTTAAATGAAAATGCACTCATTTACCTGTTGACATAACTACAGGGTCGACAAGCATCCAAGAGGGTAATATCCCCTCCAGAATTTTATTTGAATGTATTTGCAATCATCATAACATAAAAGGAAGCCATGCCTAAGAAATGCCATCAGATGTCAGATTTGAGGACATTTTAGGCCAACTAATACTAAAGTTTGTATTAAAATTAACACGGAAGAGCTCCAACATTCTGAATACAGGTATAACGAACAGAACAAAACAGAACACGTGTTCTATTATGCCTTGCACAATGTACATCGTCAGGATAACAAAACAAACAAATCATGATTAAGATTCATGTCACGTTAATCATATAATATATAATTTCAGTACATACGGTAAACAAAAAAGTACATTAAGTCATATAATTTATAGTTTCAGTACATACAGTATACAATCTAAACAATATTAAAGATTGAATAGACCGAATGTTTAGTGCATGTTTCACATATATTTCGTATACATATCGTATTTATGTTAGAGATGTATTCAATACCAAATGATCTGAAGAACACAACTGTAAACATTAAAGCATGACATACACGCTGAATGGTTCACTTAAACACAAGTTCAAATGTACAATTTTGTGTTGTAATGTAACTGCAATTGGGGCTGTTATATTATCTACAAATAATATGCAAACAATCATCTTGAATCCCAGTTAGTAACAGTTAAGTTACGTTTAAAGTAACGATTTATCCCATATCATGCATTCATGGCGGTAATTTTAAAAAGAAACCAATGAATTGATATAATGGAATACTGTATGACAAATACAACTGTTATGTTATGTACCAATAACGGACGGATAACTGCTAGTGCATACATTGCCCTGTACTGGGTTCCCTGCTTTTCTGTATAAGAGTAAAATACATGATAATAAAACACATTGTAGAGTTAAATTCAATCGTCAAAATGATTTCAAAAATGCTCAAACATAAACGTCAAGAAAACAAAAAACATCTTACTATTTATTAAGTAAAATAAACACAAAGTTACTCGCTACATCAGCAGCGAACACGTGTATTATATGCCAAAACTGTCAAGTTCCATTACCATACACTTCCAACGTGTTCGATATATCTGCGTCGTTATACTTGCAGATGTACCGGATATAAGCTTACACTATCGTTTGCAAAAATAAAATCTTAAGTATATAAATATATGCGATTGATAATGAAGCTGTTCTTTCATTTCCATTTTTTTCTATTTTAACCAAACCGACTTTTACATCGATTTGATTCCAGTTTTTTTTGTTCTAGTTGTATTTTTAGACGACCAAAGTAATAACAGTTTTCCCCTAATTAAATTGAATTGCCGATGTTAATTTTAAACATATGTTTCTAAGCTCGATCGGATTGAAAACGTAAGATTTATTGAGAAACTCGCGAATGTTTTTTCTGTGTAGAAGCAGCATTTTGTGTCGATAAATACGATATTGCGAAAGCTTCTTGATATTTGTATTATTTGTATATCGCCATAAATAATATTCCGAAATACTTTATGTTTTCCAAAACCATGCGATTGTCAAATGTTTGTACAAAAGAATCTCATTTGTTATGCATCAATATTCATTAACATACAGATGATGTTATTTCCGTTGTATGTAACTTCACATGTGATCAATTTCCTTGCCAATTGTGCTGCTCTTGTTTTGTATAACTCAAAAAGTCTATGTACATATACAAAGTTCATTTTCTTGTTCATGTTTTACGTTATGTTCACATAATAAACTATCAAATAAGCCGCTTCGTTTATTATGTTTCATCTATGAACAGAACATGATCAAGCGTCAGGTATATACGTTGTATTAACTTTGAAACTATCGTCCTTCATGTTCGATGTTTTTGTATTGTTCATGATGCGATAAACTTCGTTAGTAGTTATCGTACTGTTTACGCATATTTATCTACCACAGACACATTGTGAAAGTTAAGTTCCTTATCTGTTTTGACGTTATATTTTACAGATGGTGTAAATATATTTCCATCATGTAGGGTTTATTATTATATGAGTATTGAACATTTAATTTCATAATTCAATAGTATACAATTTTAAATGCCCATGGTCCTTTTCAATGTTAAATTTTTGAGTATGTGATGACATTTTTCACATGTTGATTACATTGAACTGCACTCGAGCTTAATTTATCGCGTGATAAACACTTATATGGTATATTTAATCGCAAAATTTAAAATAAATATTTTAAAATTAAAATACTCGATACATTTGCATAAGCTAACACAGTCCGTATATTTGATACAATTCCGTTTGCATATATTGCTCAATATAATTTTACTAAGAAGATATCCCTACTCTTAGAAAGGACTTATCTTTTCATGAATACCTCAATTACAACAGCAGTAAATACAATGAGCGTGACATATATTTAATAACGGTATTTAATTGAAATGAATATGATATAAGTAATTAATGGTTTAAGAACTTACCAATATATGCACTTAAGATTAAATCCTCAATTTGTTTTTTAAATGGCCTGTACCGAACCGAACCTTGCGTTGCAGGATAAATGATAACTGTACTCTCTGTTCAAATTTCCGATAGCCATGTGAACATGGGAAAGTAAATATAAAATGATAGATGGTTATGGACCAAAGTACTTCGCGTATGGCTACAATGACCTCATCGAATTTGTTTTATGTGAAATATAAATATTCGAGCACACGATGCACTTTGACGACCTTTTATGTCTGTCGTTTAATTTCATGAAAATAATATCGTTAGAAATATTGCTGGTAACTGATACTTTTGATACGTTAATGAAACAATTCCAAGTATAGCGAAGGAAATACAAAAAGATTATCGTTTTGTATTATGACCCTATGTTTCAGATACAACTTGGGCAATATATTATTCCTTGAAATACTGCGCCCTGGCACGTGTTTACAGCCGTTTTTAAATACAAGTTTTATAAGCATAAACATGGTATCGTATATTCACTGATTAATTAATCAATTAAGATAAAGAAGAATGTCAATGCCACTTCTTGCATGTGACAGTAGAAAAAAATTAAAATAAAGTGAAACTTCAGCGACAACCTGAAGGTAAGAGATCATGATATCAGCACAATTTCAATAGATACGGGTTTGTTTGATTTGCATTATAGGGGGCCATAATGAGCAAATAATTGCTAGAGAAAACTGATTCGGTAGCGCTCATTTGCGCATCATGATTCAACGTTTCATGTACATGTACATATATCTTGCACAGCTTTCTGAATTTACCTTTGTTTAACTTGATATCACAAATTGAAACTATTAAATTACATTGTACACATCATGCATGAAAAGAAATCGACTAATACTGAATGTATCTGTTTGCTAATTAGAAATCATCATTTGAATTTAATAAAAGTATACAGTCACAGGTTTTGAATCCCAGTGGTAGGCAACATTAAACAACCATTTATTGTTCAAATAATTTGCTTGTTTTATTCTTAATTTCTTCATTTTGAAGAATATATCAACAAAACGCATTTAATTGAATTAAAAGCTTTAAAAAAATGCTAAAATATGTATAAACAAGTCCCTTTAAGTGTACCTTATCACGTAAAACCACAAATTAGTGCTTCATCCGTTATCGTTCGTTTTTGGAACAAAAAAAAAACGATATTAGATCCAATATAAATGCATATAGTTTAACAGAATATTTCAAACCAAAACACGGATTCTTTTAACATTAATTGAATATGTGGTTAACGAAGAACAACAGATATGACAATTACGGGTCATTTATTCCTTTCTTTCCGCCAGACTTGGTAAATGGACATTAAATTAAAACGGAAACTTTAATGTAACCAGCTGTACAAACGTGTATATTTGCCATACTAGCCTTATTGTCACGACATAAAGACATGGTCGACACATTTCACATCTGTAAGTCACTTTTTAAATGAACTCATATTAATGTGTATTCGGTCTTAAAAGATTTGGCTGCAACAATATATGTTCGTGGCAAGGTTAATCAGCAATGTTTTCATTATTGCAAAAACATTTTTGAATTCTCTCCTAGTCCAAATAATGCGCAAGAGCCAATTTGTATGCTGATAATGGCCCTCACTCTGTTAAGCAGCGCAAACATTAAGCGACGCTTCTTGAATATTAAACCAGAGGAAAATACATGTGCAATGACTCACTGGAAAGAAAAATCAAAACAAGCAAACGATACATAATTGTTTACAAATGAAATTGGAAAACCCAGAGCGTTTTGTTTTAAGGATTCTTATTTCAGACGAATTACTGTGTAAAAGTCCTACGCAGCATGTAAGACGGTAATATGTCAATTGAATTACATTTGAATAATTAATATACAATGGATTGTATTTTCTATTCAACAGCAGATGAGTATCAGTACGATACTTTTTAAGTTAATCCTATATGAATTGGTATTTTTAAACACAGAGCCATAAACATGAATCAATACATAAATTGCATGTCATACAACGGTTAAATAAATGTAAACCTTATCTGATTTGGCGTTATATTTTGTAGATGGTGTAAATATATTTCCATCATGTAAGATTGTATTATTATATTTCAATTGAACATTTAATTTAAAAATGCAATAGAACACATTTTAAATGCACATGATCCTTTAACATTTTAAATATTTAAGTATGAAGTGACCTTTTTCGATAGTTGAATACATTAAACTGCACTAGATCGAAATTAATCGCGTGATATACAATAATATTTAATATGTTATCGCAATTTTACTCTTTTTTAAATATTTTAAAAAGAATATATGCAATACGTTTGAATTAACAAATTAATTGCTAACATATTCGGTATATTTGATACAATTCCGTTTGCATATATTTCTCCTGATTATTATACTACGTCACGAAATCGATGAAGTTTTTCCAACTCTTAGAAAGGACTTATATTATGTATGCCTTTCTTCTAACAGCAGTTAATAAAACACACGTGACACATGCTCAGCATCGGTATTTAAATGAAATGGATAGGATATAAGTAATTAATATTTAAAAAAAAACTTACCAATATATTCACTTAAAACTAATTCCACAATATGTTGTAAATGGCCTGTGTATGTATAGACACTGTTAAAGTTACATTTTAGGTAGGAGTTTGTTTATTGGTGAAAGCAAACAAGTTGTCAAATTCACAAATAACACGTATGTTTTAAGGACATTTATAATATAAGCAATTTGCACCTATTTAAATTTTAAAAAAAAAACACACACAACAACAAACAGGAATCGATAAAGACTTTCTTTCTAATCCGTATTATTTCTACCGTTCGATACAGGTTAAAATACGTATAAGTTATTTAAATTACTATCTGTTCCTGCTGTTTACGTGAAGTTAATTATTTGATAGTTAGAAAATATAAAATTCTGTTTAAGTTCACTTGTTTATAGCGGGCTGGATCCACTATCATTCATAATAAAAATAAAAACAAGTTCACATTCTTAAGTGCTCTTCTTTGTTCAAATATTATGAAGAGGGCTATTTGTATGCTGAGACATTCTTCACTTCATGAAGCGACACAGTTTGTTTACATGGATAGAATATTAAGCAAGGAGGAAAGTACATTTGATTGCAATCAGTGACGATGAAAGTAGCCATTGAAGGTCATAATGCAATCGTAAAAAGTAATTATGAGAAAGCTTGAGTCACATTCCCCAGGCAAATCGATACGATTGTTTAGTGGCTTGCGAATGGAATTTTCGCACACATTAAACGTGATTGCCAACTTAATGTTACTTGACCTGGTGTTATGAACAATATAAAAGAAGCAATGTATTGTTTCTGATAGCGGCCTTATGCACAATTCTGAAAAACTAAAAACTGATTATAATGCAAAACGATTGATAACTTGAAGTGTTTATGTTTTCATCTTCGTTTACAACTGATGACATCACATGAATCACTTGCACGAGGTCACGTTTTAATGAAATGAACAAATTAACAGCTGACTCCTTTTAAGTATAAACAATCATACACAATAAAACACCATGAATACAATGAGAGTCACCGCCTTGGAACAGGCAATGCAAAGCAGCATTCGGTTTAAATCGTGGAGTTCGTGGATCTTTACACAACATCTTTAAATGCGATCTGATTTTAATCTTATTCTGAAATAAACTTCTGATGACAAGCAATTGAAAGCAATATTCCTGTGTACTGTAGTCAGGTTTCTTGATTTGTGAAATCAAAGTGGGATTTCATATTGGAAATTCGGAACGTAATTACGCGATTTACTTAATTACTGCATGTAATATAATCGGGCAATAGTGTTTTTTTCGTTGTAATTCCTCCCAGAAGTACCTTCTGCGTTACGTGTAACATATTTCTATTGCAAACAAAACTTGTGTTGAATAACCTATATAGATAAACGACGAGACAAAAGGTGTTGTTCGTGTTCTTGTGTATTGTACAGGCAATTAATCAAACACCTACATACAATTCTAGCGGTTGTTAATAAGAATTTATCTCATGATAACGATGCTAGACTTTCACTATTCATAGGCACTGTTTTTATTACATAAAATAATTTAGGAAACAAAAATATTTTATATGACCGGGAAGTGGTAAAAAAAGCTGTGTCTCTACTTAAAACTTGTCTTTGGCCTAAGATAATACGAATTTACAAAACATTTTAAAATTGTTACAAAAAAAACAACTGTTAGAACCGTAATCATGTTCACCACTATAATACTATTGAATTATATACACATTCCCGACAAGAAAAAGTAAACAAACTTAAGCCCTCCTGACTTAGTCTGCCATTTATAATTAATAATTATACACAATAGCTGATGATAACATCCAACTTTGTTAGATGCACAATATACTCGCATTTATTAATTAGTTAAAATTCTAAGTATTGGATGCAATTACGAGACCTTTAGGAAAGTCACTACATTTTTATGCATACACAATTTGTATAAAATATATTTATTAGACAAACATGTATATAGCTATTTTATTGTGGCATGGTAAATGGACTTAAATATATACTATACATTATAAAGTAATTTTGAAGTTTGCGTTAAAATTAATAAAGCAAAGAAGACTCAGTGTACTTGTCATTCATATCTTATTTGTCGCATCTTTCTGAACTTAAAACATTCACTTAGACAGAATTCCCAATGGTACATAGTATGCAGTGATTTTTTTACCTGCGAGTCCTGCGTCCTGGACTCACAAAATCCTCTGGGGATGCAAAGTTTCAAATTATGTGAGTCCCAAAAATGCATTGAAATTTATAAAAAAATAATATAGTTTAATATTTGGACTCGTTCTTTCAATTCGAGGACACATAGATTTGCAAGTTATCGAGTCCCAGGACTCAGATGAGAAAATTTGTAAAAATATCACTGAGTATGGACATTTGTAATAAAATGTGTAATATAATACAAATAATCGTCCCGAGTAATCTACATTGCTAATCTTAGTGTAACATGGACACCCTTATTAAAGTGAGCCTCGTATCACTAAAGCGCTTAGGAATATTCCTGATACTTGGCTGTTTTCAGTTCTATTACAGACTTCTGATTTGTGAAACTAAATAAGAATTCCATATTTGAAAATAATAATTAACTTTCACTTAATTTTACATATTGTTCATGTTAAATTCATGACTTTTCCCTAGCGCAACTGATTATGTGAATTCAATTACATACCGAATAAACTACATCATAACAATTCTATATCCTGTTGAAAATGTAAAGTTGTATTAAAATGCAAATTGCTATGGTATTTATACTAATGTAGTATATCAAACAATACACAATTTCTGGTATAACAATTGTTATGCCAAACCTGTTAACATTACATCAAAGCCATCAAGCCAGCATACTTTTGATAAACCTATGTGTAAACATAGAGTGATCGCATAAATTTAACGAGGTTTCAATTAATGGGTATAACTAAAAGTACTTTTAATACTATTTTGAAATGTTTTGCATTGATACTTTGTTATAGACCTCTGCATTTAATGAACAACTGGTTCACAAATTTTCCCCTAGCAAATGTGCGGATGACTGATGCATATTGAATATGTATCACTCATGCTTTATTTACAGTCAAGTCATTTAAACTGAATTATTCTTCTAATTGACTGAAATGCCCAATACATGTTTAATACATTTATTGCATTGTTAATGTGTATTTAAAAGTTAAACACGTCTCACATTGAATGCCAAACAAGCAAGTCGTATTACCATAAAATTCTAGCATTCTCGATATATTCGCTTCATAAAAGAAAATGTATCATTTATTTGCTTCAATGCTCAGAAGATTATTATGTACATGACTTCTTATTACGGTCTTCCGTACGGTGTGATATAAATATAGATTTACTTCCCTAAATCACAACGTAAATGGTTATTAGGAGCCGTATATCGACTTTATCTTACCGAGTACCATTCTTCCACGAGAATCAACTTAATGTGACGAGAAAAATTAGCTAAATTATATTTTATGACGACGTCTCATTAACTTCCATGACATCAGTTTACATTACTATCCTTATATGAAATAATACCGACCTTGTATGGAAAAATAAAGATCAGTGTGGTACCTTGCCTAGCCCATGAAAATCAAGTATGCTGTATGAGGTAAGATAAAGAGAACATATATTGTCCGCTGTAATAAAAGCATAAAAGTATATTCATACATATTTATATAATAACGGTGCTTTTGATCGTTGATATGAGCAGAACAGACCAGAACATATTTATTCACAACTTAAGCACATACAGTTCATCGTCAAAATAACAATCAAGCAATAATAAATATACCTTAAATAATAAAAATTTCTGTTTCATTCTACTACGATACAAATACTACCCGATCAATCTTGTTTGCACTCTCTCAGAAATATCAATCATATCATGTCAATTCTCTTCGCGGAAACACTTCCAAATAAAGTGCAATGGCTAATTTGTATGCCTATACACGATGTCATTCCGATAAGCCGCGTAGACTTATATATCTATTTTTCATGCTAAACAAGAGGGAGATAACGTTTGCAACAAATCGTAAGAACGAAAAGACTTGTTAAAACGTGTCATTGTCAGAGGTCAAGAACTCGATTGTTGAATTACTCTTTGCATTTTACAATACGGCGGACTCATCGTTTATTACAATAATGTTAATGTCAGTAGCTCATTCAATTATAAAACGGGTTAACATATACTGATTTGAAATACAAAAATACTTATATTTGTCACTATTTCCTGATATTTGANAACAGTTTTTTTAAACTGTTAGATTGTCGACGACGCTTTATTGGAGATGTTTACAGTGTTAATATTGATGTTGATTTTTTCTGGTGTTGTACTTATTGCATTTATAAATACAACCAAACAACAAAAATTGAAAAATTTTGATTTTTTTTTGATAGACTTCCTTACCGATATATAGTTAAAAACTGTTTCGGAACGAAAGCCTTAAGCTTATGGAGAAAGTCTTGAAACCAGTACTTGGTGTCTTTGGAGTAGAAAACGGGATAGCCTCACTTGCAGGGCACACTTACCCAGGAATAATTTACGCAAATTGCAAATGTAAAAACATGACAACACGGGATAGACAAAGAACACCGAAAGATATTAATAAATCTAGATGTTATCGGCATCGAATGTTCTATGCAAATACAAATTGGGAAATAGTTGATTTATGGAAACGCCTGGCTGTAACGGCCGTGAAACGGTCATTGCAAAACCACACAGAACAACTTTGATTTATGACAACATAATCGACCATACTGTTTTCTATGGTTAGTTAGTGTTCTAGACAGCAATTAAATATATTGTACTCAAATATATATTGTAAGCATGCCAGCTATTATTATAAACGAATGCTATTATTAAAAAACACAATACCAGTAGTATCCTTATTATTTATGCACATATTAATCGGAAATTTCTGTTTCATTCTACCACGATACAAATACTACCCGATCAATCTAGTTTGCACTCTCTCAGAAATATCAATCATATCATGTCAATTATCTTCACGGAAACACATCCTAGTTCAAATAAAGTGCAATGGCTAATTTGTATGCCTATACACGATGTCATTCCGATAAGCCGCGTAGACATATATATCTACTTTTCTTGCTCAACAAGAGGGAGATAACGTTTGCAACAAATCGTTAGAAGGAAAAGACGTGTTAAAACGTGTCATTGTCAGAGGTCAAGCACTCGATTGTTGAATTACTCTTTGCATTTTACAATACGGCGGACTCATCGTTTATTACAATAATGTTAATGTCAGTAGCTCATTTAATTATAAAACGGGTTAACATATACTGATTTGAAATAGAAAAATACTTTTATTTGTCACTATTTCCTGATATTTGACTAAACAAAAACCAATGTATGGTTGCATAGAACTGCCTTACGTTAACCAACAAAGGTTTGAAACATTTTTGTTATTACTATTTCATACTCAATTACAGAATAGTTGCCAAACGTAAGACATGTTTTATGACTGCATGGTTACCAAATATATAACTTACATAAGTGTATCGTGATAGTTATCCGACAACGTGTATACTATTACGTTCATATAATAAATACTTAATTATTTTTTATTTAAATATGGGTATGAACGGATAATGTAACGTTACATTAAGGTTAAGCAGGTGTGGCAAAATAATTTCCAAGATAAATTTTGAATCACTACATGTCTAAAACTAAGACTTCAATAGTATTGACGGGTTTCACATCAAGACAAAATGTATATGCATGAAAACTGTTAAAAACTATGCATCAAGTGAAGGTCCTTTAAACATGGATCTGAGACAATGTAAATATTCGACGAATGATGTGCAACACACACACACACACATCTATCAATCCTTACTTAAAGAACATCACATACATATCTGCTGGAAAAGCGTTTTGTTTCAAACAATTAATAATCTTACTCTCTGTGCAGCAAGTTGATTCCTTAAAAAGAACAATCTTCATAATTTGCTATATTGATACAGAATAAATATAGAACGTCAATATTCACCTAGCACTGACCTTAATGTATGAATATATTAATTTCCGCACTGGAAGTGATTTGAATCATATTAAGCGATCCTCACTAAGTCTAAGTATAGTGTTACGGTCACATTAAACACATATAAGCTGTGCAAGAACAACACTTAATGTAAGTATAGAACACAATCCGTGCGTTAAATGTATGCTTAACGACTTCACGAATGTCAGGTCAATATCCTCGAGTGGTATATACTTCAAATGTAAACATCAAATACAACTGTTTAAAATTCATATCAATACACTACAATTTGATCATATAGTGTCAGCCAGTGTATTTAATAAAAATACAATGATTTTCAATTTAATAGCAATGAAATAATATTAATATATGACCATTGGCTTAATATGTGACTAAAGGAAGAAACTCATCTGTAAACACGTACCAAATATGGGTGTGCTATTTGTGCTGTAAAATGAAGATTGCAAATCAAATCATTATTATGAATCTTAGCCACTGGGGACATATAAAACATTTCAGAATTTCATGATGTACTGAAGACAGCTTCATATTTGTTCAACACTTGACTTCAAGTAAATAAATTAAACATTTCAAACTGATTTGGCGCCATAGTTTATATACATAACACTCAAATGTGATTGTTTAAAACAATATAAAGGTCAAATCTGGTCTTGTAAGGCGAATATGCAAATATTTAAAAAAGAGAGTTAAATTTCCATCGATTTTGAGTTATAGAAAAATGCAATCATGTATAATAATGCATCTTCAGTCAATGCTTGTATTTAGGTTTATGCTTAGAGTATATTCAGTTGATGAACTTATGAAGATTGTAAACAAGAAAAATTTTAAATAGCTTGCTATATGCGTATTATGGCTTTTAAACCTCACATTAGATTTATTAAAAAAAATAAAATATTATTAACTTCATTATAAGTGGCTTTTTAAAACCTTTTACATTTTACAATTTATCGTTAAGTGGATTAAAATGATGCATACTCATTAAGGTGCGATAAACAATTTATGTTAATGATATATGTATATAACTTAAAATGCATGCTTCGGTATTGCGTATGTGACATTGTTGAATATGGCCCTGGAAAAAGGAGAAATCATATCCACGTGACAATTAACAAGTATGTTCAACTGTGCAATTTAACTAAGTATCACACTTATAACATTTATAAGTATATATATATAGGGTTCCATATGTAATATAATAATCTTCATCTTAATAATACCATACAAAATGTTTCTTTTGTAAAAAGTACAAAGGTTCGATTTAAATGCAAACAGTAATTCCCAACCACACTAATCTCATCCCAAGGGTAAATAGAATAAATGACAAAATGATAATGCGGAACACAAAAAGTACGAAACACAAATTATAAATTATTATATTTGTACAATTACAATTTTGCTAAAACAAACAAATCCTTACCCCATGTTAGCATCAAAAGCAACGTTTGAATTTCATGAAAATAATTGGCATTGATCTTGACAAAGGCAAGACTAAATTATCTATAAGCAGGAACATTTAAGGCAAATTAATTGAATGAAAAATGGCTGGAACATCCATTCGTTCGTTTAAGGTAAATTACCAGAGCGTACCATTAATAAAAACTCCTTATTTGTCAAACTGAAAACGAATTTAAGATTCGAAAATATCTTCTTGTTTTTTCATTTAAAAGTACTCAATTCAGAACTTTGCGAGTTGTCGTAGATTTATGACTTTTTCCTAGTACAGCTTATTATCGGAATACTGTTGAAGATTGAATGAATAAAGATTGAATAAACCGAAAGTTAAGTGCATGTTTCACATATATTTTGTATACATATCGTATTAATGTTAGAGTTGTATTCAATACCAAATGATCTGAATAACACAACTGTTAACATTAAAGCATGACATACAATCTGAATGGTTCACGTTAACACAAGTTCAAATGTACAATTTTGTGTTGTGATGAGACTGCAATGCGGGCTGTTATATTATGTTCAAGTTATATGCAAACAATCACCTTGACATCTCATATATAAACGTGTAGTCGCGTATACAAAACAATGTATCCCATATGATGCATTCATGACAATAATTTAAACAAGGTTTCAATGAAGTGATATAATGAAATACTTTATGTCAAATCAAACTATTATATTCTGTACTGATAATGGAATGATAACTGCCAGTGCATAAATTGCTATGTACTGGGGTCCCTGCTTTTCTGTACTAGAGTCAAATGCATGACAATAAAAACACATGGTCAATTTTAATAATCGTCAAAATTCTTTCAATTATGATTACAGATAATTTGCTTATAAAACAAATTACATTTTACCATTTATTAAATAAAATAAACAGAGTTCATGTTTCTAATCAAGTTAATCAATATAGATCAAAATATAAATGACTGAACTACTCAATACATTTTGTGGCATTGTACATATTTAATTAAATGTCAACAACGAATGTTCTATGTGAGTAACAGTCTTCTGGCAACATAAGCAGAGAACACGTGTATTGAATGCCAAAAACAGTCAATTTATATTACCATTCAATTCCAACTTGCTCGATATATTGGCGTCGTTATACTTTCCAGATGTACCGTATATAAGCATACAACAACGTTTGCATTAATACAATCTTAAATATATAACTGTAGGCGCTCGAGAGTGATGAGGGTCTTTCATTTCCTGTTTTTTCACATAACAGAAAATTACATTGATTTCATGATTGGGGTTCTATTTGTTCATTTGTTTATTTTAAGACGACTAAAGTAATAACACTTTTAAACTAATAATTTAATAATCAAAGTTAAGTTCGAACATATGTTTATAAGCTCGCTTGCATTGAAAGCCTAAGATTTATTAAGAAACCCGCAATATTGTTCCTGGGTAGAAGCAGAATTTCGTGTCTCTGAATATGAACTTGATACTATGATATTGAGATATTTGTATTATTTGTTTATCACCATTCATAATAATTCGAAATACTTTCTGTTTTTCAGAATAACGCGCTTGTCAGATGTTTGTACACAAGAATCTAATTTGTTTTGCATTAATATTCATTAACATACGGATGATGTTATTTCCGTTGTACGGGGCTTGACATGTGATCAACTTCCTTGCCAATGTACTGCTCTGTTTTTTGTATAACTAATTAATCTATGTACATAACCAAAGTTCATTTTCTTGTTCATTTTGCACCTTTTATTTACATAATTAACTATAAATAAGCCGCTTAGTTAAACATTTTCTTTTATGAACAGGAAATGATTAAGCTTAAATAAGTTGTATTTACCTTGAAACTATCACCCTTCATGTTTAAGCATATTGATCAAAAGAGACAGATTTTTAAAGTTGAGAACATTATCTGATTTGACGTAATATTTTACAGATGGTGTACATATATTTCCATCATGTCAGAGTTTATAATTATAGTTTTATTGAACATTTTATTTCAAAATACAATAGTATACAATTTTTAAATGCGCAAGGTCCTATTTAGTGTAAAATATTTAAGTATGTGGTGACATTTTTCACAAGTTGATTACATTGATCTGCAATTTAGCTAAATTTATCGCGTGATATACACTAATATGTTATATGTATTCGCAATATTTAAAATAAATATTTTAAAATTAAAATATTCCATACATTTACATAAGCTAACACAGTCGGTATACTTGATAAATTCTGTTTGCATATATTGCTCCAAATAATGTTACTAAGATATCCCCACTCTTAGAAAAGACTTATCTTTTCATGTATGCCTCAATTATAACAGCAATAATTACAAAGAACGAGACAAATACTCAACATCGATATTTAAATTAAATGAATAGGATATAAGTAATTTATATTTAAACCACTTACCAATATATGAACTTGAGAATAATTCCACAATATAGTTTGTAAATGGCCTGTACCGAGCTCTGGTCACTATCCAACAGATCAACTGAACAGAACCTTGCATTGCAAAAATAAATGATAACTGTGTACTCCCTGTTCAAACTGCCGATAGCCATGTGTACTTGGGAAACTAACTATCAAATGATAGATGATTTAGAACCCAATAACTTTTTTTACGGCTACAAACCTCAGTGAATTCTATCAGGTGATATTGTATTGGAGCTTATAATGAGTTTGGAAGACATTTCATATGTCTTGCTTTTAATTTCCTGAAAACTAGTATCGCTAGAAATATTGCAGGTAATGTATACTTTTGATACGTAGATGAAACAATTGCATGTATAGAGTTTCATTTCCTGGAAACTCATATCGCTAGAAATATTGCTGGGAATGAATTCTTTTGATACGAAGATGAAACAATTGCATGTTTAGAGTTTAATTTCCTAGAAACTCATATCGCTAGAAATATTTGCTGATAGCTTATACTTTCGATACGCAGATGAAATAATTGCTTGTATAGCGTTTAATTTCCTGGAAACTGATATCGCTAGAAATATTGCTGGTAATGACGGATAATACTTTTGATAATGAGCTTCAACACTTGCATGTATAGCTTTTAAATTCCTAGAAACTCATATCGCTAGAAATATTGCTGGTAACGTATACTTTCGATACGTAGATGAAACCATTGCAAGCATAGCGCAGGAAATGCAAATGTGTATCGTTTATTATTATGACCCTTTGTTTCAGATACAAATTGGGCAATATATAATTCCTAGTAATACTGCGTCCTGGCACGTGCATACCGTCGTTTTTAAATACAACTCCAATAATCCTGCAAAAGGGTATCGTATATTCACCGATGCATTTATCGTGTCTCAAGATAAAGAACAGTTGCAAGTACATGTCGCGTCTAGCATATAACAGTAGAACAAATAAAAACAAAGTAAAACTTCAGCAGCAACCTCAAAGTAAGTGATCGTAATATCAGCACAATTTCACGTTTACGGGTTTGTGGGAGCATTATACAGGATTTCATATATAACAAATTTATGATTGATATTAAATATTCTCAATTCTTTATTTAAACCATAAACTGCATATCCAACACACATTTGATTTTTATTGTATAACAATTTAATTCTTATATTTTCCGTCAAGTCTTTACTGTATTTGTTTTACTGAATATTTTCATCGCTACAGCACAAGAATATTGATTTAAGTCATTCGTATACTTTGGCTTCAATACATGTATATGTGTAAGTATAAAATTTGTATGTTTAAAATTAATAGTGAACTTACCAGTTTTCGATGGTATCAATAAATCCAGTATTAATTTGAACCACAATACCTTTTAGAAAACCCTATAAGATACGTACACAGATCAACGCTATATACACAGCTTGATCAATCGTTAGTTCCGTGGCCAGAAAACAGTTCAGATTTCCAATAACAATCTCCACATGATCGCAGACAATTTTAGTCGAACTTTGGATGGTACTTCAAAATGCAATACCAATATGATATTAACATCGACAAGTCAATTGCGAACATTAAATCATGTGATATCATTTTTTTAAATCCTAATTGTAACGTTAGAACGGCGTTTCAATGTATGTATCACGTGAACAAATATAACGAGCGAAATGAACAATGGTTTGCGAAATTCAACGATATGGCGATGACAATCGATTGGACTTTTGTTTGTTAAGTTATAATCCATGTAATGTTAGATACGGGCCCAGGATGACAGCTTTGATTTTTATTTAAGTGTATGTATCAACAGTGTTAAGGTAAAAGTTGACGAAATAGTTACTTTGTTGGTGACAGCAAACACGTTTGCAAATTTACAAATAACACGTATTTTAAGAACATTTATAATATAAGCAATGTGTACCTATTGAAATTAACAAACAACACCAACCAGGAATCGATAAAGACTTTCTTTCTTATCCATTTTAAATCTGACGAACGATACGTATTTAATGAAATATAAGTTATTTAAATTATTATATTTCCTTGCTGGTTACGTAAAGCGTGTATAAAGTAGATACATTGAAAGTTAGAAAATATGATATAGTGTTTAAGTTCATTTGCTGGACCCACTATCGTTCGCAATAACAATATAAACAAGTTTATATTCTCAAATGTTCTGCATTGTTCAAATATGAGTAACAGGGTCATTTGTATGCTGAGACATTCTTCACTTCATGAAGCGACAAAGTGTGTTTACATGGCTAGAATATAACGCGAGGAGGAAAGTTTCGCAATAAGAAATCGAAAGTACATCGCGAAAAAAGGTGACACAACGATATACACACTATAAATAACGCAAGTGGATTGATCATTTTTATATATAAAATATATACAATTCACTACGCATGCACAATTTGCATTCCTGGGTTAACCACGTGACAATGATGATCAATCTACTTGCGTTATTCATAGTTAAATGGTAATTACCTGGTATGCATACCTAGTAAAAAATAAATAAATACAACTTTTTTCAAGTTATGTTATATACCAGTCGTGATATTTTTATCAATATAAACTAATACTTGTAAAAAAAATACGGTATTTTAGAACTTTTATTTTTTCGTCATTCGTGGTTTACAGTCCCTTTAAACTTGCTTGCCAACATAAAGTTACTTGAAACGGGTGTTATGAACAGGTTTAAAAGTAATGTATTGTTTCTGAACACGACTTTGTGAGCAGTTACCTCAGTTGTCATTGACAACACAGATTAAGTAAGTAATATATATGTGTATCGGCGACAATAATTGTACGATTGGGAAGGAGATATGCTAATAGGAATATTTAGTAAAAGTTCAACATATTAATTTTAATTAGTTTTTTAGATAAATGCTGTACTTACTGTATTAATTTAAAATTTTCTTTCAACATGTCCCATGAAATCACATGCTTATCTCAACACATTTACACTTCTTTGCAAACAGTCTTGCGTTAAAGTATTCTACTCAATCCTCATCACAATAACAGATCGGATAGTAGTCGAAGCACGTTACTCTCTCCATGAAATGAAATCCATACATTTTTGTGTCAAAAATACAGTACTTGGAAAGTAAATCTCTTTCCCAAGAGTCCTTTCACAATTCACTTGGTCCGTATTTTTGCGGCTACGTTGTCACCAGAATGACAATACTATGTTTAGTAAATAAAATAATTAGATGTATAAGCCTTACCATTTGCAAATAATTCCATCATCTGTTTATCACATTCCGATGCTGTATGGACATTCTATTTTTATTTCATCAATATTGCATCTAAATGATATATGCACTTAATTGAGCAAGTACATTATTTCGAGTTTCAAACACGTCAATGTCACTCACAATGTAAACAGCATATTCATTTGTAAAACGCTGTTTCAATTCATTGACTCATATGTGCTCATTCAGAATAAACCGTCTGTACGTTGGCTGTTCAAACGTGAGTTACAGACACATTCTATTGAAATATAAGCCTATTAGGGACGTTTCAAGCAGGTTCGAAATGTTTAAGAATGCTTCATGAACTATTCGCATTGTCTTCATGAACTATTCATGATGGTACTTCATGAAGACTTCATGAGAAACATGTGAAGATAAAATGAGTATTATTCCTGGAAAGTTCAAAAACAGAGTTCATTAACTATTCATGAGGTGGAAAATGCATCAAATCTTCATCATATCATGCATCCTTAATGCACATGAAGAATTCATGAAAAGTTCAAAAAGTTTACACACCTAATATTCATGAATTATTCATGAAGTATAAACATTTCAGTTTTATTCATGAAACTGTGCATATCTCATATTCTTGAAGAGTTTATGAATTTCTTGCTCAGTTGTTCAAGGAACTTTACTTCATAAAGAGTTCATGCATTTTTTTGTTCAATATTTTAAGGTCTCATTTTTAGTTCATGAGTATTTACTTCATGAAGTTGAACAATTCATGAATATATTTTTCTTGAAACTTCATGAAAATTTAATTCTTGAAATTTTCATGAAGTGAAACCTCTACATTTAGCCTTGCCAACAGACAAATTTTAGTCTGATCACTAAACAAATCAAACATCAAATACAGCACAGAAAATAAATGTATTGATCGCATTTATATAAACAAAGTTACTTCATGAACATTTAATTATTCTTGAAACTTTATGAAAATTTACCTCTTGAAGTTTTCATGAAGTAAAACCTCTAAATTAGTCTTGTCAACAGACATAAAGTCTGATCACTGAAAGAACTCAAAGATAAAATTCAACATTGTAATAAAATCATTAGAATTGCTGACACTTAATCGGCATGTTGGCGAACAGTTAATGCGTGACATGTACATGAAATGATTGGTTATGCTTCTGATTCTGTTGATGACGAAAACATTCATAAAGCAGACAAAAGAGTGATACAATGTAGCAAAAATTGGGAAACATATGTGAACACAGTACCAAAGAAGTTGAAATGGAACCAATGGCTGATCAGTTTAGCCGGCAATTTATTAAAGACTTACATTTCCAAATATAACATAACGATGTAGCTTCATTCAGCTTGCCTGTTTCAATTTCCTGTGCACACAATATTCTTCCTTTGTAAAAACAGCAATGCACATGTTGTGTTCTTGATATCATCTTAAACTGTTCTTGAAATGAGATGTCCTTAAAACTTTCTTAAACTGTTCTTTTAATTCATCCAAGAACAACTAACATTATTGCATATTTTATGTAAATGAACACCATGGGAAAACTAAAATGAAAATACAAGTAACTTTGCTGATCATGGTCCATGTTTTCATCTACCATCTACCATGGCCAACTATGGTCTGTCTTTTGTCACCATTGCCGACCATGGTTAACCATGGTCACCATTGCCGACCATGGTACATGTTTTTTGTGACCATGTCCAACCATGTTCATGATCATGTTCCTCCACGGTTTTTGATGGCTGACAATCAAATACCATGGTCAACCATAAAAAACCATGGTGACCATGGTCTACCATGGTCACTGTTTTGCCTGGGATGTATATAGTTATGAAATGCAGGGTCAAGTTTGATTTTGGGTCCTGTACGATTAAATTTTATTCCGAGTAATGGCGCAATTGTTTCCTTAATTCTGACAAAAATACCTGATCTGCTCAATGACTTGAAACATTCATAAAATAATTGATGTATAGTTCATGGATGGTTTAAGAATCTTAAATTCTAAAAATATATATAAAACATTCATAAAGTAATTTATGAATAGTTCATTGGTTGTTTAAGAATACTAAATTCCAAAAATATTCTTCATTTATTCTTAAAAAATTTAATGAATAATTCATGAATAATTGATATATTCTTGATATCTTCATGAATTGGAAAAGCCTCACTTCATGATGAAAACTTCATGAAGTGACGTTAAGAATTAATGAAGAAGAGTTCATGAATAATTCTTTAAAGAATGAAATATTGATGATTTCATGTATATCATTTCGCAGGGGACATCCAAAGTTTTGATGCATTTCCAATCAGTGCGATCTCGTTAAAGTTCACTTTATCAAGAATGCCAAACAAAGTCCGTGAATATTTCATAGCTATTAGCTTTGTCAACATATGCTTACGTTTAAGTATATAGCAACATCAATTTGTATCTAGAAGTCACCTACAACATATAATTGTGTTGCAGACTTTGTTATTGTTTTTTTATATTTCATTGTTCTAACATTTATTATTGATTTGTTTAAATATGTGATGCCCTCGAAACAAATTAAAATATTTTCGTAAGCGAAATATACACACATAATGTGATATAAATTGAAGAGCAGGACCATAGCTTATTTTAATCTGAACTCACTAAGTTTACTTCGCAATGTGTGTACAAAATTACGAGGTGGAATTACATTCAAGTATGCAATGATTATTAAACATACACATGAGTTCCATGTCATTTGAATGGCGAGAATCGCTAAGAATCAGATGATTTTAAGAAGACATTACAAAGAGGCAAACCATACACGCCCGAAACTGTCTTTTTTTTGTCATATAGGCCCTTGTTCGCCATTAGAAGATTATTCAACATACATTTTTACCTCATACATACGGATTGCTGTTGACCAGCAAACATTTCCATCGGACGTATTTATAACTGGCAACAGCAAGACAGTATATCGGTTTCCGTTCACCGTAACGTAGTGAAAGAAATAAATACGTTTAATAAGATCGAACAATGTTACATAATAGTCGACCTTCTATTCAGAATCACCAAACATTAATAAGTTCTATCGGTAATTTAGATACAAAAACTACATGCATTATTCTTTTAAACAACAGAGTAAATACTCAGTCAACTTGTCAAATGCTACTTTAGAAGGATGCAAAAGGACAAGACCTTGATCTAAAGTATCGGTTCACTGATTGGCTAATTGCCCATTTTCCATTATGCACGATCAGTTATGGAGAATTCAAAGAAGCGAAATCACTCTACGTATGGATTCAAACTAATGTCTTCAAACAAATAAAAACTGGAAAACTAAAAAGTGACAGTAATTCAAAACGAGGGATAACGTCGATTTTTTCTGTTTTCTGCTTCGTTTACAATTTATGATATCACATGGATCACTTGCACAATGTCACGTTTTAATGAACTGGAGAAAATAAGAGCAGATTACTACAAATATACACAATGATACAAAAAATAACAATATGAATACAATGGGGGTCACCGCCTTGGAACAGGAAATGCAAGGCAGCATTCGGTTTAAATTGAGTTTATGGAGCTTCACACAACATCTTTGAATGAAATCTTATTTTAATCTAATCATGAAATAAACTTCTGAGCAAGACCCATGGATAGTAATTGTCCTGTGTACTGCAGTAAAATCTCTTGGCTTGTGAAATCCAAGTAGGATTCCATTTTGGAAATGTCGGAACGCAATTACGCGATTGACTTAATTACTCTATGTAATATAATCGGACAGAAGTGTTTTCTTCGTTGCAATTTCTATCGGAAGTATCTAATGCGTTATGTGTATCATATGCATATTGAATACGAAACATATGTTAAATAACCCACATATAATATACGAAAACACCAAACGTGTATACGTGTTGTCGTGTATTGTTAAGGCCATTAGTTAAACACCTACATATCACCTAATAATGATACTGGGGTTCCATTATTCAAAGGAACCTTTTTCTGACAAATTAACTTATTGAACAATTTAGTAAAAATAATTATTTTATACGATACAATAAATTATGAAGCTACCGGGCAGTGAAAAAAAACGTATTCTTAACTTTCTACTAGTCTTTGGTCTGAGATTATAAATATTAACAATACTTTTTAAAATTGAACAAATTAAAAAAATATTAGAACGGTTATAATGTTCACCACTTTACTAATATTTGTGTAAATACCCATTCCCGACAAGAACAAGTAAACACACACACTAAGCCCTCCCGACTTAGTCTGCCATGTATTAATTAATTATACACATTAGAAGACGATAAGACCCCACTTTGTTAGATGTACTACACATTCGTATTAATTAATTCGTTGAAATTCCAAGTGTTGAATGCAATTACGATTTATTTAGAGAAGTCACTACAGTTTTATGAATACACAGTTTATACGACAAATATGAATATACCTACTGTAAAGGCTGGCATTGTAAATCGATTGCAAATATATACTATGTATTATAAAGAAATGTGAGTTAAATTGACATATTGCTCGTTATTGTGGTAAATGCATGTCGTTTCCTTAGCACAACTGATTATGTAAATAGTAGTACATACCGGGTAAACTATATCATAAAAAATCTCATATCCTGTGAAAAAGTTAAAGTTGTATTTAAAAGTCAAATGATATTGTATTTATAATAATGTGGTATATTAAATAATACATAATTACTCCTATAACAATTTGTATGCCAAAACTGTAAATATAACAGCAAAGCCATCAAGCTATAATACTTTTGATAAACCTATGTGCAAACATACAGTGATCCCATCAATTGTACGAGGTTTCAATTAATGGGTATAACTAAAAGTACTTTCAACACTATTTGGAAATGCTTTCGCATTTATATTTTGTTACAGACCTCTTCATTACATGAACAATTGGTTAACACATTTTCTCCTGGCACATGTGCGGATGACTGAGGCATAAATGGATGTATATATACGGTTCTCTTCTGATAACTGAACGATAACCTCCCGTACATAAATCCTGCTAATAGTTATTCCACAAATGTTCAGATGTGACGGCGTTTGACGTTAGACAAACAGTAAATGTAAATACGGACACACATCAGAGATTAAATTAAATGCAAAATCTAAATACATCGGTATATGCTTGTCATCATTTTCACGAGGAGTGCACTAAAGAACCATCGGATGTAATCATTGAATATGTAGCACTGACAGGCTACATTTACAGTCATTAAAACTGAATCATTCTTTTAATTGACTGAAATGCACACTACATGTAAAATACATTTATTGCATTGTTAATGTTTATTTTACACGTCTCACATTGAATGCCAAAACAAGCAAGTCGTATTACAATACAATTCTAGCATTCTCAATATATTGGCTTCATTAAAGAAAACAAGTTTCATATATTTGCTTCAATGCTTAGAAGATTATTATGTACATGACTTCGTATTACGGTTCTTCGTACGGTGTGTTATAAAAAATATATTTACTTCCCTAAATCACAACGTATAGGGTCATAAGGAGCAGTGTATCGACTTTATCTTACAGCGTACATTCTTTCTCCAGAATCAACTTAATAACATGAAAAGTTAGCTAAACTATATTTTATGATAACGTCTCATTAACTTCCATGACATCATTTAAATGTTATTCTTAAATTAAAAGATACCGACCTTATATGAAAAATTAAAAGGTCAGCATGTCACCTGGCCTAGCCGATGAAAAACAAGTATTCTTTATGAGGTAAGATAAAGAGAACATATACTGTCCGCTGTAATAAAAGCATAACAGTATATTAATACATATTGATATAGTAATGGTGCTTTTCATCGTTTAAAGGAATAGAACAGATGAGATTTATTTACGATTTAATCATATACAGTTCATCGTAAAAATAGCAATCAAGCAATAATTTATAAACATAGGAATGTTTCTATTCTAACATAGTTGTGTATGCGAAATATATTTTAGAAAATACGATATATATATAGAAGGTCAAACTTTAAAAAATGTATGCTAGTTAATTGGATAATTATGCAATTTATTGCGCCTGTGTATCAACAGTTTTGTTTTTGTTCAACTGTTAGATTGTCGACGATATTTAGTTAAAAACTGTTTTGGATCGAAAGCCTAAAGCTTATTACTGGTTCAAATAGAGTGCAATGGCTAAGTTGTATGCCTATACACGATGTTATTCCGATAAGTCGCGTATACATATATGTCTACTTTTCTTGCTAAACAAGAAAGAAATAACATTTGCAACAAAACATTAGAAAGAAAACACGATTTTCAAAACGTTTGATTTCCGAAGTCAGGCACTCTTACGCAGGCACTCTACGATTTACATTGGCTGCCGACCAAAACAAGAATTAACTTTAAGATTCTCACTTACATATTCAATTGTCATACTTGAAATGCGCCAACATATTTGATTGAGCTGTTAACACCAAAAGTGTAACGACGTTCCACCAGATCATCAGAGTCCTGCCTCGAGTGTTACGCCGTGCCATTCAATAAACGCAAAACTATTTAGCGACAGAAGTTTAGCACAATTGAACCCACACTGAGGAATAATCTACCATTGAGACTGAAACAAATCTCCTCGACTAACTGTTTTAAAAGAAATAAAATGCACTTCTTTAAAGACTATTTCTCATTGTCTTAACAAGTCAATGAACTTTAAAAAATAGTGACATTTGTGACAGTAAACTTGAAGATTAATATGTATCTGTATCTATATTATTATTATATATCTTAATTGGTTTTAAGATATTGTGATATGAACATTTTAGTTTTTAGTTTTATATAATTCTTATTTTTTAATTTGTTAATTTTATTTTTCATTTATATAGTTTTATTTATATAGATTATGTACACTGTCATTGAATATGTTTAAATGTAGAATAGGGCGTTTTAGCAAATAAACCAGATTCAGTTTCAGTTTTGTTTCCATTGCTGAATTTCTTTAGAAAGTTGTCAGCGGACATATTGTTTATTACCATATTGTTAATGTATCACGCGATAGAAAGTGAGTCATTGTTATAAAAATAGTTTAAATAAATATCCATTTAAAAATAAATAAAAAATACTTAAATTTTGCACCAATTCATGATGTTTTACTAAAATTAATACAAATGTATAGTTGCATAGAGCTGCCTAACATTAACTATCTAAGGTTCGAACCAGATTTAACACTTTTTACGAGATTTGTAGTACTATTTCATACTCAATTACAGAATAGTGCCCAAAATTGGGACATGTTTTGGGACTGCTAGGTTATCAAATTTATAACTTACTTTAGTGTATCGTGATATTTATCCGAAAACGTGTATACTGTTTCGTTCATTTAATTAATCCTTAATTATGGGTTATTTAAATATGAGTGTGAACGGATAATTTAACGTTTCAATAAAGTTAAGCATGTTAGGCCAAATAATTTCTGAATAATTGTTTGTATCACTTCATGTCTAACATACAGAGTTCAATGGTATGACGTGTTTCACATCAATAAATACTTGATATGCTTTAGAAAAACATAAATCTTCATGAACACTATTAAAAACTATGCATCCAGTGAAGGTCCATTTAACATGCATCTGAGACAATGTAAATATTCGACGAATTATATGCAACACACACACGTCTATTAATCCTTACTAAAAGAACATCACATGCATATCTGCTGGAAAAGCGTTTTGTTTTAAACAATAAATTATCTTACTTTCTGTGCGGAAATTTGTTTCCTTAAATAATAATACTTATCTTCATTTTTTGCTATATTGATACGGAATAAAAATATAACGCCAATATTCACCTTGCATTGGCCTTAATGTGTGAATATGTTAAAGTACCGTTACGTAGAAAACATTTATTTCCGCACTGGAAGCGATTTAAATCAATTTAAGCGTGACTAACTAAGTTATATATGGTTATGGTCTAATTAAACACGTGCAAGCCGTACTCGAACAAAACTGCATTTAATTATAGAAAAAAAATAATCATGCATTAAATTAACACTAGGCCAATGTCGTAGAGCTGAATATTGTTCAAATGTGAACACCAACTACTACTGTTTTAATTCCATGTCAATATACAACAACAACAACAACAACATTTATTTTGGCAATTAAGCTACAAATAAGCTTCTAGCCTATACTTTTATAAGCAAATGGTAATTCTTCAGGTAAAGATTGCTGTGATTGTTAGTTGAATATGGAGGAAGAAAGATATTAGTATCACAGGTCAACGAACGTGATGGAACGTTAGTGTTTGATGGTTATTACATATTTATTTGCATACATGACAATAATATAACGAAATCGCTTTTTTGGCATAATGAGAAAACTATTTAGAATATATAAATATTACAATAGTGCATGTTTTTTGGCATAATGAGAAAACTATTTTTACTATTAACATAGTAAAACTAAAACTGATATTTCACATACACAACCAATAAATAAAATGATGCATGTTATCGATGAAAAAAATTGAATAATGTACATATATATATTAGCATATTAAAACTAGTATTTCACAAACACAATTAACAAATGAAATGGTGTATGTTATCGTTGAGAAATGCTGAATAATGTTCATATATACAGACAATTAGTTAAGTTAATTAGTTGTTCAATTTTCCTTGACGTTTGAAGCAATAATAACTATTTTGCGCGTACGTTAAATGCTTATAAGTTCTTCTCTTAGTCTACCTGCATCGTAAACATTGAATACAGGCAAGTGAATGAAAATTGATGAACATCCTATCCTGTCTGAGTTATATATATGTTTATTTCCAGATATATCATCNTTAGTTAGTTTTCTAGACAGTAATTAAAAATAGTACTTAAGTATATATTGTAATCATGCCAACTTTTATTATAAACGCATGTTACTATTAAAAACGAAAAAGTATCAATATCATTTATGCATATACATGTACATGTATTTATCGGAAATTTCTGTTTCATACTACTATGATACAAATAATACCCGATCAATCTTGTTTGCACTCTCACAAACATATAGGTCGATTCTGTTCGCGGAAACACTTCCTGTTTCAAATAAACGCAATGGCTAAGTTGTATGCCTATAGACGATGTCATTCCGATAAGTCGCGTAGACATATATGTCTACTTTTTCTTGCTAAACAAGAAAGAAATAACATTTGCAACAAAACATTCGAAAGAAAACACGTTTTTCAAAACGTTTGATTTCCGAAGTCAGGCACTCTTACGCAGGCACTCTACGATTTACATTGGCTGCCGACCAAAGCAAGAATCAACTTTAAGATTCTAACTTACATATTCAATTGTCATACTTGAAATGCGCCAACATATTTGATTGAGCTGTTAACACCAAAAGTTCAACGACGTTCCACCAGATCATCACAGTCCTGCATCGAGTGTTACACCGTGCTATTCAATAAACGCAAAACTGTTTAGCGACAGAAGTTTTAGCACAATTGGACCCAAACTGAGGAATAATCTACCATTGAGACTGAAACAAATCTCCTCGATTAACTGTTTTAAAGAAATAAAACGCACTTCTTTAAAGACTTTTTCTCATTGTCTTAACAAGTCAATGAACTTAGTTTTTAGTTTTATATAATTCTTATTTTTTAATTGGTAAATTTTATTTTTCATTTATATAGTTTTATTTATATGGATTATGTACACTGCCATTGAATATGTTTAAATGTAGAATTGGGCGTTTTAGCAAATAAACCAGATTCAGTTTCAGTTTTGTTTCCATTGCTGAATTTCTTTAGAAAGTTTTCAGCGGACATATTGTTTATTACCATATTGTGGATGTATCACGCGATAGTAAGTGAGTCATTGTTATAAAAATAGTTTAAATAAATATTCATTTAAAAATAAATAAAAAATACTTAAATTTTGCACCAATTCATGATGTTTTACTAAAATTAATACCCAATGTATAGTTGCATAGAACTGCCTAACATTAACTATCTAAGGTTCGAACCAGATTTAACACTTTTTACGAGATTTGTAGTACTATTTCATACTATATTACAGAATAGTGCCCAAAATTGGGAAATGTTTTGGGACTGCTAGGTTATCAAATATATAACTTACTTTAGTGTATCGTGATATTTATCCAAAAACGTGTATACTATTACGTTCATTTAATTAATCCTTAATTATGTGTTATTTAAATATGATTGTGAACGGATAATTTAACGTTTCAATAAAGTTAAGCATATTAGGCCAAATAATTTCAGAATATTTTTTTGTATCACTACATGTCTAACATACAGAGTTCAATGGTATGACGTTTTTCACATCAAGAAATACTTGATATGCTTTAGAAAAACATAAATCTTCATGAACACTGTTAAAATGTATGCATCCAGTGAAGGTCCATTAAACATGCATCTGAGACAATGTAAATATTCGACGAATTATGAGCAACACACACACGTCTATTAATCCTTACTTAAAGAACATCACATGCATATCTGCTGGAAAAGCGTTTTGTTTCAAACAATAAATTATCTTACGTTCTGTTCGGAAATTTGTTTCCTTAAATAATAATACTAATCTTCATTTTTTGCTATATTGATACAGAATAAATATATAACGCCAATATTCACCTTGCAATGGCCTTAATGTGTGAATATGTTAAAGTACCGTTACGTAGAAAACATTAGCGATTTAAATCAATTTAAGCGTGACTAACTAAGTTATTTATGGTTATGGTCTAATTAAACACGTGCAAGCCGTACACGAACAAAACTGCATTTAATTATAGAAAAAAAATCCATGCGTTAAATTAACACTAGGTCAATGTCGTAGAGCTGTATATTGTTCAAATGTGAACACCAACTACTACTGTTTTAATTCCATGTCAATATACTACACATTGATTAAAGATCATGCAGTGTCAGCCAGTGTATTTCATAAATATCCATTGTTCAACAATTTAAGCACAATGGAATAAAGCACTTGTATTACAATGCTAATAAAAAATGACAATATGTTAAGATATGACAACAGTTGCAATATGTGACCAAATGGACCAACTCATAAGTAAACACGTAAGAAGTATGTGTATGCTATTTTTGCTGTAAAAAAACTGAAAATTGCCAATCAAATATTTTTGTGTGAATCCGAGCCACTGGTGCCATATTTAACATTTCAGATTTCATTATTAACTGAAGGACGCTTCATATTTGTTCAACACTTGACTTCAAGTAAATACTTTTAACATTTCAAACTGCTTTTGCGCCATGGTTTATATACATAACACTCAAATGTGATTGTTTAAAACAATTTAAAGGTCAAATCGGGTCTTGTAGGACGAATATGCAAATATTTACACAGAGATAACTTTCCATCGATTAAGCGTTAAAGGAATAATGCAATCATGTATAATAATACATTTTTAGTCAATGTAAGTATTTTTGTTTATGCTTAGAACATATTCATTTAATGAATGTATGCAAATTGTAAACAAAGAAGTTAAAAACAGTTTGTAATATGATTTTTATGGCTGTTAAACCTCAAATTAGATATATTTAAAAATAACATCGTTATAAGTGGCTTTTTAAAACATTTTACATATTGCAATATATCGTTTAGTGGATTAACACGTTGCATACTTATTTATGGCGCGATAAACAAATTGTGTTAATGATATATGAATATAACTTAAGATGCATGCTACGGTATTGCGTATGTGAAGTCATTCGGAAAGCGAAACACCTATTTAAGTCAAGGTAATCTATACCATTTTACATGTGGTATAATATACTTAAGTTTCTTATACGATTTACACGGAAAAGCTCCGACTACTCCGACCATTCTGAATACAGGTATACAGACATTTTTAAATCTGAACCTGGGAGAAGGCGAAATCAGTACCACTGACAATGATGAAGTATGTTTAACTGTGCAATTTAAACTAGTACCTGCACTTATAACATTTATATATATAGGGATATATATTCATATTTAAATAATCCTTATCTTAGTAATTTTATTTATTATAAAAAATGTTTTTTTTTATTCAAACGTTTGTTTTAGAAAAAAAGTATTCGATTTAAATGCAAAACGATGTAAGTGTTTATAGCATATCAAGTACAAATGTAATATAACTGTTTAAGCATGCATAGCAATTATAAAACGTTTTTCTTGATAAAGGTGAATATGTTTGAAACTCTTATCAATTAAAATATGTTTTGTTTCAAAATCCATCGTAGTTTACCTGTATTTGTTATAAATCGGTTTTACAATTTACTTTTTAGTCCGACACTATCTTTCTGGAACAGTCCTTGCCAACCAAACTAATCTGAATGTGTCACATTATGACTATACCGAAGACAAAAAGTACGAAACAAATATTATAAATTATATTTGTATAACAAATTGCTAATACAAACAAATCATCGTCCCATGTTTGCATCAAAAGCAACGTTCGAATGTCATGACTAACATTGTTAAGCTACGTCTGGAACCACTATGTGCTTGAGCAAATCCATATAACTTGGCCTCGATCTTGACAAAAGCAAGACCTTTTTACTAAATTATCGGTAAGCCTGAACATTTACCGCAAATTAACTACATTAAAATGGCTGTGACAAGCTTGCGTGCGTATAAGGTAAATAACAGATACGTACCATTTATTCCAGTTGTCCAGATTGGAAAATACCCATTTATTATTACTAAATTCAGAAAATTGAGAAAGTTGTCGTATATGTATGACTTTTTCCTAGAACAGGTTATTATCTAAATAATGTTAAGCATTGAAAAAACGGAATATTAAATGCATGTTTCACATTTCTGTTTATACATATCGTAATTATGCTAGCGATGTATTCAGCACCAATGGTGTGAAGAACAAAACTGTTAACATTAAAGCATGAATCTGAATGGTTATCTAAAACACATGTTTAAAGGTACAAGTTTGTGTTGTATTGTGACTGCAATGTGGGCTTTTATAGTATGTACCAATTTTATGCAAACACTCATCTTGAAATCTTATATGTTAACCCTGTAGTCGCTTATACAAAACAAAAAGGAATGATAGCTGCCAGTGCATACATTGCCCTGTGCTGAGGTACCTGTTTTTCTGTAAAATGCATGACAATACATACAAATTGTAAAGTTTAATTATATCTTCACAATTCTATTAAATATGCTTACAGATAGTGCGCTAAGAAAACAACTTACATTTTACCATTTATTTAGTAACATAAACAGAGTGCATGTTACTAACAAAGTAAGTCAATAGAAATCAATATAAAAATGACTGAAATACCCAATACATTTTGTGGCATTTGACATATATACTTAAATGTCAAACACGAATATTTCTTGCGAGTAACACTCTACTGGCAACATCATCAGCGAACACGTGTATTGTTTGCCAAAACTGTCAATTTATATTACCATTCAATTCCAACTTCCTCGATAATAAGGCATCGTTATACTTGCAGACGGTCTATTAGCCTACACCATCATTTTCAAAAATAAAATCTTAAATATATGACTATATGCACTCGATATTGGTGTTTTTCTGTCATTTTCTGTTTTTCTATTTTCACAAAACTGACATTTACATCGATTTGATTTATGGGTTTTAATTTGTTCTAGTTTCATGTTTAGAAGACCAAATTAATAATACTTTATAGTTTATGTAATAAAACTTGATAAGTCAATGTTAAATTCAAAGATATGTTTCTAAGCTTAATTTCGTTAAACGCCTAAGATATATCGAGAAACCTACGAATTTGTTTCCTGTGTAGACGCAGCATTCTGTGTCTCTGAATATGATCTTGCGAACGCTGCCTGATATTTGTATTATTTGATTATCACCATAAATAATATTGCGAAATGCTTACTGTTTTCCAGAGCCACGCGCTTGTCAGATGTTTATAAAAAAGAATCTAATTTGTTATGCATCAATATTAATTAACATGCAGATGATGTTATTTCCGTTGTATGGGACTTAACCAAATGTGATCAATGTCCTTGACAATTGTGCTGCTCTGTGTCTTATGTAACTAAATAATCTCTGTACATAACCAAAATTTCTCTTCTTGTTCATTTTGAAAGTTATGTTCACATAATAAACTTTCAAATAAGCGGCTAGGTTTACCATTTTTCATTTATGAACAGAAAATGATTAAGCGTCAGAAATATAAGTTTTATTAACTTTACTCTATTGTCCGTCATGCTTGTTTCGATGTATGTGTTTTGTTCATGATGCGATAAACTTCATTAGTATTTATCGTACTGATGTTAACGCATATTTATGTACCAAAGACAGATTGTGAAACTTAAGTACCTTATCTGATTTGGCATAATATTTTGCAGATGGTGTAAATATATTTTCATCATGTAAGATTGTATTATTCTATTTTAATTGAACATTTTATTCCAAAATTAAATAGAACACAATTTTTAAATGCACATGGTCCTTTAACAATTTTAATATTTAAGTATGAAGTGAACTTTTTCGAAAGTTGAATTCGTTTAACTGCGCTTAAGCGAAATTAATCGCGTGATATACAATAATATGTAATATGTTATCGCAATTTAACTCTTTTTTAAATATTTTAAAATGAATATAATTATGCAATACGTTTGAATTAACACATTAATTGCTAACACATTCTGTATATTTGATACAATTCAATTTTCAAACTCTTTGAAAAGACTTATATTATGTATGCCTTCATTTTTACAGCAGTTAATACAACACACGTGACAAATACTTAACATCGGTATTTAAATGAAATGAATAGGATATAAGTAATTAATAGTTAAATAAACTTACCAATATATGCACTTACGAGTAATTCCACAATATATTTGTTTTAATAGCCTATACCGAACTCTGGTCACTATCCAACATATCAACGGAACAGAACATTGCGTTGCAGGAATAAACGATAACTGTGTACTCCCTGTTCAAGTTTCCGAAAGCCATGTTTAAGTGGGAAAAGTAATATCAAACGATAGATGATTAAGATGTTGCCGGATGGGCGTTATGGTTCCTTTTTTTGGACTTACACGTTGCAGTTTCTAAATATATTACATTTATGATTTAACATCATTAACATACATGTTATCAGCATGAATCATATGCAAAGAATGCCATACTTATAATAAGTAGTTATTTCAATTATATGTCAAATAATGTGTTCCGACGGTAAAAGACAAACAGAATTAATATAAAAATACAACTATTCTAACAAAATGAATACAATAATACAACCGGCAGACATCAATAGAAAAGATGAATAAAATGCATATTTACCTAAATATAATACATTTATGATTTAACATCATAAACATACATGTTATCAGCATGAATCATATGCAAAGAATGACATTTGAAATAGTCATTCATGCACTCTAATGCGGTTGAGTGAATAAACTCATGCGTGACAAGCAAATTAGTGGATAAAAGTGTTGGTAAAAAGAGTTCACATTTCTACTCAGTCTCTACATACTGTAAACTAATCAACTACTACAAAAGAACGCTACTAATCCTATTAACTGTTAAAATCTACTCTGTCCTATCATGAANATAAGTTTGATTAACTTTGAAACTATTGTCCGTCATGTTTGTTTCGATGTTTTTGTATTGTTCATGATGCGATCAACTTCATTAGAAGTTATCGTACTGTTTACGCATATTTATGTACCAGAGACAGATTTTGAAACGTAAGTACCTTATCTGGTTTGGCGTAATATTTTAAAGATGGTGTAAATATATTTCCATCATGTAAGATTGTATTATTATATTTTAATTGAACATTTAATTTCAAAATTCAATACAATACAATTTTTAAATGCACACGGTCTTTAAAAATGTTAAATACTTAAATTATGAAGTGAACTTTTTCGAAAGTTGAATACAATTTAAAAAGAATTAAATAGCGATAACATATAACATATTATTGTATATAACGCGATTAATTTCTCTCAGGTGCAGTTCAATGATTGAACTGCACCTGAAAGAAATTAATTGCGTTATATACAATAATATGTAATATGTTATCGCAATTTAACTATTTTTTTTATATTTTAAAATGAATATATGCAATTCGTTTGAATTAACAAATAAATTGCTAACACAGTCGGTATATTTGAAACAATTCCGTTGGCATATATTGCTCCTGATAATTTTACTACGTCACGAAATCGATGAAGATTTTCCAACTCTTAGAAAGGACTTATATTTTCATGTTTGCCTTCATTCTAACAGCAGTTAATACAACACACTTTACAAATACTCAACATCGGTATTTAAATGAAATGGATGGGATATAAGTAATTCATATTTACAACACTTACCAATATATGCACTTAAAAGTAATTCCCCAATATATGTTTAAATGGCCTGTACGGAACTCTGGTCAGTATCCAACAGATCAACGGAACAGAATCTTGCGTACCAGGATAAATGATAACTTTGTACTCTCTGTTAAAATTTCCGACAGCCATGTGTGCATGGGAAAGTAAATATCAAATGATGATGATTTAGAACCCAATAACTTGTTGTATGGCTACAATTAACTCAGCAACCTTTTTGTCATGTGACATATAAATATTCGAGCTCATGATGCACTTTGACGAAATTTTATGCCTTTCGTTTAATTGCCTGAAAATAATATCGTTAGAAATATTGCTGGTAACTTATACGTTTGATACGTAAATGAAACGATTCCAATTATAGCGAAGGAAATACAAACAGATTATCGTTTTGAAAAATGACCCTCTGTTTCAGATACAACTTGGGTAATATATTATTCCAAGAAATACTGCGCCATTGCACGTGCTTAAGGTCGTTTTTAAATACAAGTTATACAATCATGCAAAATGGTATCGTATACTCACCGATCGATTAATCGATTAAATAAAGAAGAATTACAATGGCATGCCGTTTCTTGCATGTAACAGTATTAAAAAATAAAAACAAAGTTAAACTTCAGCCGCAACCTCAAGGTAAGAGCTCGTTATATCAGCACAATTTCACATGAAATGGGTTTGTTTGATTTTCATTATAGGGAGCCCATAATAAGCAAATGATTGCTAGAGAACATTGATTTGGAAGCGCTCATTCTCGCATCATGATTCAAAGTATCATTTACATGCACAAATTTTTCCACAGATTTCTGAATTTACCTTTGTTTAATTTGATATCACAAATTGAAAGTGGACAAACTTACAGCAGATATCTTCCAAACATAACATAATTACACATCATAAGAAACATGAATATAATGAGTCACCGCCTTGCTAGTTGGTACAGTCAGTGCAAAGCAGCATTGGATTTATATAGAGTTTATGGAGCTTCACACAACATCTTTTAATGCAATCTGGTGAAAATACTGAAATAACTTTCTGATTACGACCCATGGAAAGCAATCTTCCAGTGTATTGCAGTCATCTCTTGACTTGTGAACTAAAAGAAGGATTCCCTATTGAAAATTTTGCAACGTAATTACGCGATTGACTTAAATACAGCATGAAACATAATCGGGCAATGGTGTTTTCTACGGTAAAATTTCTTCCAGAAGCACAGTGTATAAACCGATTGTTTCATCCCCAGATGTTGCGATGTGATTGCCATCGCGAAATGAATATTTTGCATACCTGCGTTGCTAGAAAGGTAAATTATTTTCCTTTTTTTGTCATCATGATGGTCTTCAAACAGTAATTAATATTCAGATTTGAATGCGTATTTCTCGGGCATGCTGTTATGCATTGCATATATTAAAATAAGGATGAAATGCGTTACTGATCACCGAACATCTCGTCAAATTGGCATGATCTAGTTTTGAAATCTTTGTTGAACTGGCGTGTTAACAAATAACAAGAACGATTTATACATCAGATGTTAGATTAAGAATGTGCACTTTCGATCAGTACAAAGTATTTTGTAGGGATTCTTTCTAACATCAGATATATACATTTAATACTACACACGTGTGCTTCTATTTCTGTATCAATTATTGCATAAACTGAATCAATCATTTGTATGGTTATAGCGATTATTATGTATCAATTATTGGGATTTTCAATATGTGATTGAAGTTAACATGTCATTATTGTGTCCTCCTGAATGTTTTAAACACCTACGAACCAGTTTCATTCACTTCATTGATTACCTATGTTTAACACTTGCGGTTTGTCTTGGTAAGAAACAACGTTAGAATGTGTTATCTATAAATAGATAGCTGGCACACACATGCATGCACAAGTGTTGGTTAATAAAAGTAAAGAGACTGTGGAGATTGTGTAATACTCTTTTCGGTTTAAGGAATATAATTTGCAGGTATTTCTGTCCGTAATTTATTTCAAATTTATTTTAGCTGAAACTTCGTTCTATATTAATATGCATTCATGATATAGCCACTGTTGCATGGCCTATAGTAATATGGGATTTCAGTAATTCGCACACGTAAGTGTACATTATTTACATGTGCCTATGTTTTTGAAAAATAATGCAAATTTTAAATCATCCGAAATCAAGGTTACCTTTTTATTATAAAGTTGAATTCTAAATAATCCAACATCGAGCTTACCCTTTCATTATAAAGTTGAAGAAAATATCGTTTCTTGTTTCTCTCTCAGGTCATACGTAATTTAACATAGATAGCCAGTGCGAACAGTTTATGCTGCTGCTGGAAGTGTTGCTGTTGCTTATGTTGATACCAATTTTACTAATGATAACGATGGTGATGATCATCCTGATGGGAGTGATAGTAATGACTATTTTGGTGATTTATATTAACTCTCTGCATTTCTTGGGAAACATTAATATAGAACTAAATTATTTCTATTTTACAGAAACATGGCGGACAAGTCAATAGAAGTTTTTGGCTTGGACGGTAGTATTGCTACGGTAAATTTCACGTCAACCCCTATGAAAACTATCTCTGCTGAAACACCACTTGACCTGAGTAACAACATGTCCACCATCAGATAACCAAAGGATAGCAATTACAATGTGCTGGACATGAGTTGCAGCGAAGATGTATCCGGAAAAAGTTCAAACTCTTCAGTTAATCATATTTGTGACATATGTGAATATTCGACCAAATTTAAGCATAATCTGACAGGACACATGAAATTTCATATGGTAGATAAGCAACCGCCGTCAGTGGACATCAAAAGATCTCGCCCTAAACAAATCACAACCAAGTCCGACAATACGTGTGATTCCTGCACTAATTGTACAATGTACAAGTGTTATCTTAAACGTCACCAGAAAATACACAGAAACAGCGGGGAAAAAGAAGATGAAAGTCTCTGGAATACGATAATAATTGTTTGTTGGTAGCACAGTATTTTGAGATTTTTATTTTCAGGTTTCTACCTTCATGTTTTGATGTGCAGTGATTTATTGTGTGTTTATTGTGTATTGTAAAATGTAATTTATCTGTTTAAGCATGCATACATATTATTAAACGTTTTTCTTGATATAAGTGAATATTTTTGAAAATCTTATCAATTTAAATATGTTTTGTTTCAAAATCCATCGTAGTATACCAGTATTTACATGTAGTATTTGAATTGGTATTAAAATTTACTTCCGAGTCTGACGCTACCTGCTACCTTTCTGGAACAATCATTGCCAACCAAATTAATCTGAATCTGTCACATTAGAACCAAGGTTAAATAAACTAAATGACAAAATAATAATGCCGAAGTCAAAAAGTACGTAGCAAATATAATAAATTATCTTCGTATACAAATTTGCTAAAACGAACAACTCATAACCCCATGTTTGCATCAAAAGCAACGTTCGAATATCATGAATACCATTGTTAAGCTACGTCTTAAACCACTATGTGCTTGAGAAAATTCATGACACTTGGCCTTGATCGTGACAAAAGCATGAACATTTATAGCAAATTAACTGAATGAAAATGGCTGGAACAACCTTTCCTTCGTATAAGTTGAAACATCAATGCGTAAAATTAATTAAAAATCCCGATTTGTCAAACCGAAATCGTATTCCAGACTGGAAAATACCCATTTAGTATTACTAAATTCATAAAATTACGAAAGTTGTCGTAAATGTATGACCTTTTCATAGTACAGCTTATTATCTAAATATGGTTAAACATTGAATAAGCGGAATATTAAATGCATGTTTCACATTTTTTTATACGTATCGTAATTATGTTAGCGGTGTATTCAATACCAATGGTCTGAAGAACAAAACTGTTAACATTAAAACATTAAAGCATGACTTAAAAATCGAAATGTTTTGCTTAAACACATGTTTAAAGGTACAAGTTTGTGTTGTTTTGTGACTGCAATGCGGGCTTTTATAGTATGTTCCAATTATATGCAAACACTCATCTTGAAATCTTATATGTAAACCCTGTAGTCGCGAATACAAAACGATTTATCCCATATGATATATTTATGACAATAATTAAAACAAGGTTCCAATGAAGTGATTTAATGGAACACTTTACGACACACAAGACTGACATTTTCTGTACTAATAAAGGAAGGATAACTGCCAGTGCATACATTGCCCTGTACTGAGGTACCTACTTTTCTGTCAAATGCATGACAATACAAACAAATTGTTAAGTTTAATTCTATCTTCAAAATTCTTTCAAATATGCTACAGATAGTGCGCTTAGAAAACAAATTACATTTTACCGTTTATTTCATAAAATAAACAGAGTGTATGTTACTAACAAAGTTAATCAATAGAAATCAATATATAAATGACTGAAATACTTAATACATTTTGTGGCATTTTAGATATATACTTAAATGTCAAACACTAATACTCCGTGCGAGTACCACTCAACTGGCAACATCAGCAGCGAACACGTGTATTGTTTTCCGAAACTGTCAATTTATATTACCATACAATTCCAACTTGCTCGATATATTGGCGTCGTTATACTTGCATATGTACGGTATATTAGCCTACACCATCGTTTGCAAAAATAGAATCTTAAATATATGATTTTATGCACTCGATATTGGTGTTTTTCTTTCATTTTCTGTTTCTATCTTCACAAAACTGACATTTACATCTGTTTGATTTATGGGTTTCTACTTGTTCTAGTTCTATATTTAGAAGACCAAATTAATAACACGTTTTATGTAATAAAACTTGATTAGTCAATCTTAAGTTCAACCATATGTTTCTAAGCTCAATTTCGTTGAACGCTTAAGATTTATCGAGAAACCCGACAATTTGATTCATGTGTAGATGCAGCATTTCGTGTCTCTGAATATGACCTCGCGAACGCTGCCTTATATTTGTATTATTTGAATATGTCCATAAATAATATTTCGAAATACTTACTGTTTGCCAGAACCACGCGCTTGTCAGATGTTTGTACAAAAGAATCCAATTTGGTATGCATCAATATGCATTAACACACGGATGATGTTATTTCCATTGTATGAGACTTCACCAAATGTGATCAATTTCCTTGACAATTGTGCTGCTCTGTTTCTTATATAACTTAGTAATCTCTGTACATAACCAACGTTTCTCTTCTTGTTCATTTTGCACGTTATGTTCACATAATAAACGATAAAATAAGCCGCTTGGTTTACCATTTTTTATTTATGAACAGAAAATGATTAAGCGTCAAGTATTAGTTTTATTAACTTTGAAAATATTGTCCGTCATGCTTGTTTCGATGTATGTGTTTTGTTCATGATGCGATAAACTTCATCAGTATTTATCGTACTGTTGTTAACGCATATTTATGTACCAAAGACAGATTTTGAAACTTAAGTACCTTATCTGATTTGGCATTATATTTTGCAGATGGTGTTAATATATTTTCATCATGTAAGATTGTATTATTCTATTTTAATTGAACATTTTATTCCAAAATTCAATAGAACAAAATTTTTAAATGCACATGGTCCTTTAACAATTTTAATATTTAAGTATGAAGTGAACTTTTTCGAAAGTTGAATTCATTTAACTGCGCTTAAGCGAAATTAATCGCGTGATATACAATAATATGTAATATGTTATCGCAATTTAACTCTTTTTTAAATATTTTAAAATGAATATAATTATGCAATACGTTTGAATTAACACATTAATTGCTAACACATTCTGTATATTTGATACAATTCCGTTTGCATATATTGCTCCTGATAATTTTACTACGTCACGAGATCGATGAAGATTTTCAAACTCTTAGAAAGGACTTTTATTATGTATGCCTTCATTCTTACAGCAGTTAATACAACACACGTGACAAATACTCAACATCGGTATTTACATGAAATGAATAAGATATAATTAATTGATAGTTAAATAAACTTACCAATATATGCACTTAAGAGTAATTCCACAATATATTTGTTTTAATAGCCTATACCGAACTCTAGTCACTATCCAACAGATCAACGGAACAGAACATTGCGTTGCAGGAATAAACGATAACTGTGTACTCCCTGTTCAAGTTTCCGATAGCCATATTTAAGTGGGAAAAGTAATATCAAACGATAGATGATTTAGATGTTGCCGGATGGGCGTTAGGGTTCTTTCTTTGGACTTACACGTTGCAGTTTCTAAATTTATTACATTTATGATTTAACATCATAAACATACATGTTATCAGCATGAATCATATGCAAAGAATGCCATACTTATAATAAGTAATTATTTCAATTATATGTCAAATAATGTGTTCCCACGGTAAAAGACAAACATAATAATATAAAAATACAACTATTATAACAAAATGAATACAATAATACAACCGGCAGACATCAATAGAAAAGATGTATAAAATGCATATTTACCTAAATATATTACATTTATGATTTCACATCATAAACATAAATGTTATCAGCATGAATCATATGCAAAGAATGACATTTGAAATAGTCATTCATGCACTCTAATGCGGTTGAGTGAATAAACTCATGCGTGACAAGCCAATTAGTGGATAAAAGTGTTAGTAAAAAAAAATCACATTTCTACTCAGTCTCTACATACTGTAAACTAATCAACTACTACAAAAGAACGCTACTAATCCTATTAACTGTTAAAATCCACTCTGTCCTATCATGAACAATCAGAGCAATGTTTCCCTTAAACATAATTTATTTTCAAGTCTGTTCAATATAATTCAGAATAAATATATTATGAAATAAATATATTTAAAACAACGACAATTTAAATACGCCTATCACATAGAACCTAATAACTTCTTTTACGGCAACATTTCACTCAGCAAGCTCTGTTCAGGCGATTATATTGTATTCGAGCTCTTGATGCATTTTACGACATGTTATATGTCTTTCGTTTCATTTCCTGGAAACTCATATAGCTAGAATTATTGTTGGTAACTGATACTTTTGATACGTTAATGAAACAATTCCTAGAACAGCGCCGGAAATACAAATGCTTATCGCTTTGTATTATGACCCTATGATTCCGATACAACTTGGGCAATATATAATTCCTAGAAATACTGCGCTCTGGCATGTGCTTACCGTCGTTTTTTAATACAAGTTTAATAATCCTTAAACATTGTATCGTATATTCACCGATCAATTTATCGTGCATTTCGATAAAGAAAATTGTTATAACATGCCGTGTTTTGCATGTAGATCTAACAGTACAACAGATAAAAACAAAGTGAAATTTCAGCCAAAACCTCGAAATAAGAGATCATAAAATCAGCACAATTTCACGTTTTTGGGTTTGTTTGATTTTCATTTTAATCCCCCCATAATGGGAAAATGATTGCTATAGACAATTGATTCGGCAGCGTTCATTTGCGAATCACGATTCAACATATCATTTACGTGCAAATAAGTTTTTCACATATTACTGAATGTACCTGTATTAATCTTGATATCACACATTGAAACAATACAATTGCATGGTACTAATCATACACGAAATAACACTTAAAACACTTAACAAATCGGCAAATACTGAATGTATCTGTTCGCTTCTGAGAAATCATTATTGGAATTTAACTAAATGATACAGTCACAGGTTTTGAATCCCAGTGGTAGGCAACATAAAACGAAATATTTATTGTTAAAATAATGTGCTCGTTTTATACTTAATTTCTTCATTTGTTTAATATACCAACAAAGCGAATTTAATGACAAACTTTAAAAAAAAATGCTAAATATAACAAGTTCCTTTAAGTGTATCAAATCCCGTTCAACTACAGAGTATTGCTTTATCTGTTATCATTCGTTTTTGGAACAAAATAAAACGATATTAGATCCAATACAAATGCATATTGTAACATAACAGTATATTTCATACCAAAACAAGGATGCTTTAAACAGGAATTGAATATTTGTTTTATGAAAAAAAAGTATGGCAATAGCGGGGCAATTATTCCTTTCATTCCACCACACTTGGAAAATGGACATTTAAATAAAACGTAAACCAGCTGTCCAACCGTTAATATATGCCATCCATACTAGTCTTATTGTCACAACATACAGAAATGTTTGACATATTTCACAGAGTCACTTTTAAACTGAACAAATATTTATGTGTATTCGGTCTTCAAAGAATGGGCTGAAACAATATACGTTCGTGGCCAGGTTAGCAATTGTATTGAGTTATATAATACTATTGGAATATATAGTGTAATCATACCAAAATTTATATACGCGTTAGATCATTTTATAACAAAAAACAAATTGCAACGAAAAAAGAATAAACGATTGATCGTTTAATCAGCAAGTTATTAATAACATACTACTGTTTGACAACCATATATATATAATCAACCTTGTTTAGATTCTCGTGAAAAACGTGTTTGCATTCTCTTCTAGTTCAAATAAAATGCAATAGCTCATTTGTATGCTGATACTGGCCCTCACTATGTCCAGCAGCGCAAACATATAGCGACGTTTCTTGAATATTAAACCAGAGGAAATTACATCTGTAATGACTCACTTGAAAGAAAAAGCAAAAAAAGCAAATAATACATATGTTTTACAAATAAAATAACAAACCCAGTGATGTTTGTTTTTTCAAGATTATAATTTCTGACGACGTTTGGTGTTAAAGTCGAATGCAACATGTTGTCGGTTATATGTCAATTCAACAAAACGTAAATAATAACTATACGATGAATTATATTTTTCTATTAACCCTTTGAGTGCTGGAACCGGATTGTGAAGGCCTTTGCAAACAGTTTGGATCCAGATGAGACGCCACAGAACGTGGCGTCTCATCAGGATCCAAACTGTTTGCTATTCTGATAGTGGTCTTAGAAAAAAAAATCAAAGAAAATGCTAATTTTAGAAATTTAGCAGACAACATTTTAGCAGACGACAAATTTCCCAGCATGCAAAGGGTTAAACAGCAGATGAGTATCAGTACGAAGCTTTTACGTTAATTCTATATGATTTGGTATTTTTAAACATAGAGCCATAAACATGAATAAATATATTAATTGCATGTCCAACAACGGTTAAATAAATGTTTATGGTCATTCGTTTAATACCGTTTTTAAGCAGGTAATATACTCATTTAACTCGCTGCATTATTTGCTACAGTGCCACCATAAGCCGCCGTAATGTCTGTGTTCTAATTAAGATAGTGTATGATCTTCAAATGTTTTAGCATTGTTTTTTGTAATAACAACATATGAGCCGTGCGCTGTGAAAATGGGATTTAATGCATGTGCGTAAAGTGCCGTCCCAGATTAGCCTGTGCAGTCCCCACAGGCTAATCAGAGACGATCCTTTCCGCTTTTGTTAGAGTAGAGTTGTAATAAGGTCCACCCGCTAAAAAAATTCGCAGCGAGTAAAGTCGAGATATAGAGCGAATATTAATACCAAGCAAATGCTAGTAACTTTCTTAATTGTATGGCTGGAAAGTGAGCGGCATTTAACACATTAATACAAGTAATAAAGAAAATATCAAAGCGCTGAAGGCACTGAAGTTGTTCGCAATTGCATAATCTTAGACGCAACTCAGTTTTCAAAATTATGTTATAGTTTTTTATATAGCAAGTTTGAAATGAACACAACCCATTCAAATTTATAAAGAGCGTGTCTTAAAGCACAGGTCGAGATGTGGGTGCACTGTTTATCCTCTTAATTTATGTTATAGAGATAACTTAGACAACATAACAACAATATTTCTCTTTTTTTTCGCAATTGGTTGCTGCACTGGCAACCATCTTTAGAATTATGGTTAGGCCAAACAAAATAAATTCTGTGTTTAGGGCAACGGTCTCAAATAAGGTAGGTAGNGTCGGATTGCCCGAAACACAGAATTTATTTTGTTTGGCCTTACCTTAAAGTAATACTTTATTTATTTTCTTTAAATTATTGAGCAACATTTTTGCCGACAAGACAGACTTTTAATGCATTATGTCTTAGGGCTTAATGCATATGCATTACTTGTCATCCCAGTAACAGAAACTCTCTTTAAACAAAAAAAACCCCATTAGATCAGAAAGTGTCGTTCTTGATCTGTTTGTGCGCATTGCACAGGCTAATCAGTGTGCACAGGACACCACTTATTTGACATGCATTAAGCCCCGTTCTCCCTCAACGCAGCCAATATGTACAGATTTCAATGTCATCGCACAAGCTGTTAAACACTATTGCTTACATACACATACTCACTGCCTGCAGTCAGCAGTGTACCACCAGTGGTGAAGGATTATCAGGTTGCACAGGCCGAAGCAGTGGTTATCGTTTTTGCTGTAGCTAAGACCATGCGACTTTCAAAACTCCCTCTCAACATTAGTTGTTCTTGCGAACAACTAAAAACGGTGAAAAACATGTCTCGGCATGGACGTCGCCATCTTAATTATCACGTGATTAACCCCTATGACACATGCATGGTCTAGTATATGCGTTGCGTATGCGGCGTTTAAAAAGTAAAAGTGACATGGTATTTGCTTCGTGCGGAAGTAACCAAAAAAAGGATTCACTTTTGATACATTAGCTCAAACCAGATTTGTCGTAGAATTGCTTGCTTGGACATAAATCAAACACTCGTGTAAATACATATTAATTTTCTTATAGGATATGTGTTTCATTTCATTTGTTTTTAATTTAACAACACAATGTTCTGAAACATGTATTTTCGTGGTAAGGGACTTTAAATATTTACAATATCCATTTTTATGAAAATTACTTAAACAACACACTGTAGTATTTTTAAATCGAATAATTTAGTGTTTATAAGAGTTGTTGAACGAAATTAATATTGTTGATTTTGTGGGTAATTTAAACAATCATGTTGGTACATGTACGTTTTCTCGCGCAGCATTAAACAGGAGTTCACATATTACAAATTTATAATATATATTAAATGTTATCCATTCTTTATTTAAACCATTAACCGCATATACAAAAACATTTTATTTTTATGTTATAACAATCAAATGCTTATATTTTCCGTCAATAAATTATACAGTTTATAATGTTTTTGTTTGAATACATATTTTCATCGCTACAGCACAGTAATCTTGATCCAATGTTACCTATTCTTTCTTTTCAACAAATGTACAATATTATGTTTGAAATTGATAGCTTACTACCAGGTTTCGTTTTTATCAATAGATTCAGTATTAATGAATATCACGATACCTTCTAGTAAACCCTAAAACATACGTAACACATCAACGCTATATAAACAGTTTACATTATCTTTAGTTCCGTGCGCAGCGAACAGTTCAGATTTTTAATAACCATCTCCACATATATACGAAGTAAATTTTAGTCGAGCTTTGGATGGTACTTCAAAATGCAATACAAATATGATATTAAACTCGACTAGAACATTGCAAATATAGCATCATAATTCGCCCCCTTGGTGCAAAAAGGTACCATGTGACATTGACCAATGGGGTGAATATGATATTTTTTTTAATCTAAATTTTAACATTAAAACAGCGTTTAAATGTAGCGATAACGTGACCAAAATAACAATATAACGAGTGAAACGGACAAGACTTCCAAAGTTAACGATATTACGATGGAAATCGATCGGACCTGTTAAAGACCCATACATACTAAAAAATCAACGAAAAGTTCGTTAAGTATTTTGTTAAATGAAGTTACCTAATAAAAAAGGCAATGTTCCTTATAGCAAAAGCCAAAATTTCAAAGCCAGATGTGGTCTGGTTACACACAGTTTTATAGATAGATAATGCTTGTTTTTAATTTTTCGTGTCACAATAAATTCCATTTGAATTTCCCGCACTAAAATCTATTCATACGACATACGAACACTTAAATGGTACCAATGTACACAATTTTCGTTGATTTTTGGTTATTAATGGGCCTTTAAGTAAAAATCCTTGTAAAGTTAGATACGGGCCCAGAATGACAGCTTGGATGTTCTTAGTATGTATAAACAGTGTTAAAGTTACAATACACGTATGAGTTTCTTTGTTGGAGCCAGCAAGCACTTTTCACAACTTACAGGTATTGTTTTAGGACATTTATAATATAAGCAATGTACACGTATTAAACTTAACATAAATAAAACAACAAGGGATCGATGAAGACTTTCTTTCTTATCCGTTTTATTTCTACCGTACGATACATATTAAATGCGGTATAAGTTATGTAATAAATTAATATATATCCTTGCTGTTTACGTAGAGCGTTTATAAAATTAATAAGTTGAAAGTTGGAGAATATTACAGTATGTTTTTGTTCACTGTATTAAATTATTTTAAAGCGTGATTGATCCACTATCATTCGTAATAACAAGTTCACATTCTTAAGTGCTCTTCTTCGTTCAAATATTAGGAAGAGGGCTATTTGTATGCTGAGACATTCTTCACTTCATGAGGAGACCAAGTTTGTTTACATGGATTGAATATTAAGCAAGGAGGAAAGTACATTTGCTTGCAATCAGTGACGATGAATGTAGCCAATGTAGCAAATAATGAAATCGTAAAAGTAATTATTAAAAAGCCTCAATCACATCAACCAGGCAAATCGATACGAGTGTTAAGTAGTTTGCGAATGGAATTTTCGCACACATTAAACTTGCTTGCCAACATAGAGTGACTTAAAACGGGTGTTATGAAAAATATTTATAGCAATGTATTGTTTATGAATGATACTTTGTGCGCAGTTCCCTCGGTTGGCATTGATAATACAGCTCAATTAAGTAACATATATGTGCACCGGCGACAATCACTGTACGTTTTGAAAGGAGATACACTAAATGAAATATTTGATAAAAGTACAACATATTAGTTTAAATTATTCACTGCCTTGGAACAGTCAATACAAGGCAGCATTCGGTTTAAATCTAGTTTATGGAGCTTCACACATCATCATTGAATTCAATCTGATTTAAATCTTATCCTGAAATAAACTTCTGTGGACGACTTATAGAAAGCAATCTTCCTGTGTACTGCAGTCAGATCTCTCGATTGTGAAATCCAAGTAGGATTCCATATTAGAACTTCGCAACGTAATTACGCGATTGACTTAATTACTGCATTTAATATAATGAATGGACAGTTTTTTCTTCGTTGCAATTTCTCACAGGAGTAGTAACTGCGTTACGTGTCACCTATTTATATTGCATACGAAACGTGTTTTAAAACAAATACATGGATAAACGGCGACTTCAAAGGTACTGTACGCATTGTCGTGTATTGTATAGGCACCTGGTCAAACACGTACATACACGTCTAACGGTTGTAGCAAGGCACCTGGTCAAACACGTACATACACGTCTAACGGTTGTAGCTAGGCACCTGGTCAAACACGTACATACACGTCTAACGGTATTGTCGTGTATTGTATAGGCACCTGGTCAAACACGTACATACAAGTCTAACAGTTGTAGCTAGGCACCTGGTCAATCACGTACATACACGTCTAACGGTTGTAGCTAGGCACCTGGTATAACACGTACATACACGTCTAACGGTATTGTCGTGTATTGTATAGGCATCTGGTCAAACACGTACATACACGTCTAACGGTTGTAGCTAACATTGTCGTGTATTGTATAGGCACCTGGTCAAACACGTACATACACGTCTAATGGTTGTAGCTCAGAATTATCCCCTAATAATGATGCTGGAGCTTCATTTTTCATATGAACCGTTTTCTGACAAAAAATATTTTATTAAACAATTAAGAAAAGATAATTATTGTATACGATACAATAAATGATAAAGCAACCGGGAAGAGGTAAAACACGTTCTCTTTACTTTCAACTAGTCTTTGGCCTAAGATAATACATATTTACAATACTTATTACAATTTTACAAAAACAACAACTGTTAGAAAAGTAATCATGTTCAACACTATAATAATGTTTGTTTAGATACCCTCTCCCGATAAGAAAAAGTAAACAAACAAACTAAGCCCTCCTTACTTAGTCTGCCATGTATAATTAATAATTATACACAATTGCTGCTGTTGACATCCCACTTTGTTGGATATACTACTTATTCGTTTTCATTGATTAATTGAAATTCCAAGTATCGCATGCAATTACAAGACTTTTAGGAAAGGCACTACATTTTTAATGAATACACAATTGTTATAAAATATATTTTTAAGACAAGTATGCATATAGCTACTTTAATGGTTGGCAGTGTAAATCGACTTAAATATATACTATAAATTATAAAGGCATTTTGAAGTTTTAGTTAAAATTTGTATTGCAAAGTAGACTCAGTGTACGGGTATTAATAACTGTTTTGCCGCATCTTTCTGAATTCGCTATGACTAACTACCCGATGTTACATAGTTTGGGAATTTGAAATAAAATGCGAAATACAATACAAATCATTGGCTCAAGTCATCTAAATTGCCAACCACAGTATTGCATGGACACCCTTATTAAAGTGTGCCACAAACCACAAAGACGCTTAATAATATTCGTGATACTTGGCTGTTTTCAGGGAAAATAAAACAACATATTTTAGTCTTAAATCATTTATTGTCACGAAACTAAGATATGGAGTGCATTTCACTGAATGAAATGGCAGGTACCACCATTCGTTAATTAGTTAACGCATTCTATTGCAGACTCCTGATTTGTGAAACTCAACAAGACTTACATAATGGAAAATAGCAATTACATTTCATTTAATTTTACATTTGACTCGTTATCGTGGTAAAAGCATGACTCTTCCCTAGCGCAACTGATTATGTGAATACAATTACATACCGATTAAACTATATCATATAAAATCCCATATCCTGTTAAACAGGTAAAGTTGTATTAAAATGTCAAATGATATTGTATGTATGTTAATGTGGTATACTAACCAATACACAATTACTCGTACAACAATTTACAAATTACAGCAAAGCCATCAAGCTATAATACATTTGACAAACCTATGTGTAAACAACATACAGTGATCGCATTAAGTTAACGATGTTTCAATAAATGGTTATAGCTCAGAGTACTTTAAACACTATTTGGAAATTTTTTCGCATTGCTACTGTTATTACAGACTTCTACATTACATGACCAATTTGTTCAAACATTTTCTCCTTGTGAATGTACGGATGACCGATGCATAAATTGATGTACATATACGTTTCTCTACTGATGACTGAACGATAACCTCCCGTTCAGGAATCCTACTAAAAGCTATTCCACAAATGTTCAGAGGTGTTCAGTTAATCTAAATACAGACAATCACAATGCAACAGCTCACTTGGAAGAATGCACTAAAGAACCATCGGATCTAACAATTGAACAGGAAGCGATAATCCTACATGAATAGGCATTCAAAACGAATCATTATGTTTTATAAATGATTGAAAAACAAATTACCTGATCAATATACTGTATTGAATTGAAAATGTATATTTTACAATTAAGCACGTATCACACTCTCCAGCCACATGACATTTAATGCCAAACCAGCATTTTCGATATATTGGCTTCGTTATAGAAAATGTAACATATATTTGATTCAATCATCAGAATAGTATTCGGTACGTTACTTCTTATAACTGTTCTTCGTTGGGTGTGATATAAATAAAGATTTACTACCGTATATCACGCCGTACGGGGTCAGTAAGAGCCGTATAACGACTTTATCTTACCGAGTACCATTCTTCCTCCAGAACCAACGTAATTACATTATAGAAGTTAGCTTAACTATATTTTATAATGACGTCTCGTTAAATTCCATGACGTAATTTTACATGACTTTCCTTATATAAAAAGCCTCTGACCTTATATGACAAAAATAAGGTCAGCATTTGACATGGCCTAGACAATTAAAATCGAGTATTCTGTATGAGGTAAGATAAAGAGAAAATATACTGTCCACTGTAATTAAATCATACAAGTATATTTATACGAGAGTAAGTGCTATTCATCGTTTATAGACGCGTGTTTCTATTCTAACTAAGATGCGTATGTGAAATACGTTTTAGAAAATACAATATATAATTGAGCCTCGTTATGTGAAAATGGGGTTTAATGCATGTACGTAAAGTGACGTCCCAGATTAGCCGGTGCAGTCCACACATGCTAATCAGGGACGACATTTTCCGCTTATATTGTTTTTTTTGTTTAAAGGAAGACTCTTCTCGACGGAAATCTAGTTAAGGCGGAAAGTGTCGTCCCTGATTAGCCTTTGCGGACTACACATACTAATCTGGGACGACACATTACGCACATGCGAGGCTCATAAATATTATGAATTTAAGTTGGTCAAATTTTGAAAAAAATGTAAATTAGTTAATTGGATAATTATGCGATGTATTGCGCCTGTGTATCAACAGTTTTTTTTAACATTTAGATTGTCGAAGATGCTTTGTTGGGGATGTTTACATTGTTTATATTAATGTTGATTTTTCTGGTGTTGTATTTAAAGCATTTTTTATAACAATCGAAACAAAAATTGAAAATTGTGGATTTTTTTTTATAAATAGACTTCCGTATCGATATTAAGTTAAAAACTGTTTTGGATCGAAAGCCTGAAGCTTATGGAGAAAGTCTTGAAACCAGTAATTGGTGTCTTTGGAGTAGAGAACTGGATAGCCTCGGTTTGCAGGACACACTTACCCATGAATAATTCACGCAAATTGCAAATGTGAACACATGGCAACACAGGATACAAAGCAGACAAATAACACTGAACAAAAATGAATAAATTTAGATGCTATCGGCATCGAATGTTCAATGCATATGCAACTTGGGAAATCGTAGATTAATGGAAACGCTTGGCAGTAACGGCCTTAAAACGGTCATTGCAAAATCACACAGAACAACTTTGATTTATGACACCACAATGGATCATAATGTTTTCAATGGTAAGTTATTGTTCTAGACAGTTATTAAATATAGCAGTTAAATATTTATTGTAAGCATGTCAACTATTATTATAAACGCATGTTATTATTAAAAACACAATAGTATCCATATCATGTGTGCATACATGTATATTAATCGGCAATTTCTGTTTCATTCTACTACGATAGAAATAATACCAATAAGCCGCGTAGACATATATATCTACTTTTCTTGCTAAACAAGAAATAAATAACATTTGCAACAAATCATTAGGATCATCAAAACGTTTGATTTCTGAGTTTAATCACACCATTGCTTTATTACTTTAGGAAGTTTACAATGGACTTTTTGTTTATGACCAATAAGCGATTTTAATCAATGTAAGCGTTCCTCGCTAAGTAAGTGTTTATGGTATCATTAAACACTTGCAAGCCGTACACGAACAAAACTGAATTCAAATAAATAAAACAATCCATGCGTTTAATTTACGCTCACGAGTGCCAGGTCAATGTCGAGCTGTATATACTTCAAATGTGAACACCAACTACTACTGTTTTAATTTCATATAAATATACTACAAATTGATCAGAGAATAAACAGTGTCAGTAAGTGTTTTTCATCATTATCCAATGTTTAACAAATTAATCACATTGAAATAAAGCAATCGTATTAAAATGCTGAAACATGATGAGAATATGTTAAAATATGACAACTGGTACAATATGCGACCAAAGCGGCAAACTCACCTGAAAACACGTACCAAATATGTGTATGCTATTTTTGCAAGTAATGCAAGTATTTTTGGTTATGCTAAGAACATATTCATTTAAAGAACTTATGCAGATTTTAAACAATGAACAGCTTGCTATATGCTTTTTATGGCTTTTAAACCTCACATTAGATTTATTTAAAACAAAAAGACATCGTTATTAGCGGCTTTTTAAAACATTGTTCATTTTGCAATATATCGTATAGTGGATGAATACGCTGCATACTCATTATGGTGCGATAAACAAATTGTGTTAATGATATATGTATATAACTGAAGATGCATGCTACGGTATTGCGTATGTGAAGTCATTCGGAAAGCGAAACACCTATTCTTGTAAACGTAATCTATATAATTTGGCGTGCGGTAAATTATAATTAAGTTAATATTAGCCTGAATACTTTTATTTCACGGAAAAGCTCCAACTACACAGACCACTCCGATTTCATATATAAAGACAGTGTTGAATCTAACCCTGGGAGAAAACAGTACCAATTGACAATGAGGAAGTATTTTCAACTGTGCATTTTAATTTATAACAATAATATTAATACATATGGATAAACATTGATAAGTGGAAAACTTTAATCTTAATTATACTATTCATTGAAAATGTTTCTTTTTTACTCAAACTAATGTTCTAGAAAAAAAGTACTAGGGTTAAATTTAAATTCAAACAGATAGAAGGGTAAACAACATTCGAAGTTAAAATTAAATATAACTGTTTAAGCAAGCATATATATATATTTAAAACGTTTCTCTTAATTGGGGTGCATATTTTTGACAATCTTATAAAATCCATCGTAGTTTACCTGTATTTATGATATGAATTGGTAGTGCAATTTACTTCAATGTCTTCAAAGTCTGACGCTGTCTTTCTAGAACAGTCATAGCCAACCAAATAAATATGAATGTCTCACATTCTGACCAAGAGTAAAACAAATAAATGAAACAAATTATAATGCCGAAGACAAAAAGCACGAAACTAATATTACATGTATAATTAGATTCGTTTTAAATTGTGCTAAAACGCACAAATCATAATCCCATGTTTGCATCAAATGCCAATTTAGAATTTCATGATTACCTTTGTTAAGCTTCGTATGAAAATAATATGTGCTTGAGAACATTCGTGATAATTGGTCTTGATCTTGACAAAGACAAGACGTTTATACTAAATTCTCTATTATTATTGACATTTATGGCACATTAACTGAATGTAAAATGGCTGGAACAACCATTCGTGACTGCAATGCGGGCAGTTATATATTATATGTACAATATATAAGGAAACAATCATCTTGAAATCTCATATATAAACCGTGTCGTCACGTAGACAAAACGATTTATCCCATATGATGCATTTATGCCAGTACTTTAAACAAGGTTCCAATTAATTGATATATAAGAATACTTTATGACACATAACACGTGTATTCTCTGTACTGATAACGGAAGGATAACTGCCACTGCATACCTCGCCATTTACTGAGGTACCTGCTTTTCTGTCAAATGCATGACAATACCAACACATTGTAAAGTTTAATTATATCTTCAAAATTCTTTCATGGATGCTAACAGATAGTGCGCTTAGATTTTTTTTTACATTTTACCATTTATTTCATTAAATAAACAGAGTGCATGTTACTAACAAAGTTAATCAATAGAAATCAATATATACATGACTGCAATACTCAATACATTTTGTGGCATTTTACATATATACTTGAATTTCAACCACGAATATTCCTTGCGAGTAACACTCTACTGGCAACACTAGCAGTGAAAACGTGTATTGAATGCCAAAACTGTCAATTTATATTACCATACAATTCCAACTTCCTCGATTAATTGGCGTCGTTATACTTGCAGATGTACGATCTACTAGCCTACACCATCCTTTGCAAAACTACAATCCTAAATTTATGACTATATGCACTCGATATTGTTTTTTTCTTTCATTTTCTATTCTTCTATCTTCACAAAACTGACGTTTACATAGATTTGATTTATGTGTTTCTATGTGTTCTAATTCTATTTTTAGAATACCAAATTAATAACACGTTAAATGTTATAAAACTTAATTAGTCAATGTTAAGTTCAAACATATGTTTCCAATCTCAATTTCGTTGAACGCCTAAGATATATTGAGAAACCCGCGAATTTGTTTAGTGGGTAGAAGCAGCTTTTCGCTTCTCTGAATATGATCTTGCGATCGCGGCCTGATACTAATATTTGATTATCACCATAAATAAAATTTAGAAATTCTTACTGTTTACCAGAACCATGCGCTTGTCAGATGTTTGTACAAAAGAATCTAATTTGTTATGCATCAATATTCATTAACACACGGGTGATGTTATTTCCGTTGTTTGAGACTTCACCAAATGTGATCAATTTCCTTAACAATTGTGCTGCTCTGTTTGTTAAATAATTATCTAGTCTATTCACATAACCAAAGTTCATTTTCTTGTTCATTTTACACGTTTTGGTCACATAATAAACTATAAAATAACCCGCTTAGTTTACCATTTTTCATTTAAGATCAGAACATGATTAAGCGTCAGTTATATACGTTTTTCGAACTGTGAAACTATCGTCCTTCATATTAGTTTCGATGTATGTGTATTGTTCATGGTGTGATAAACTTCATTAGAAGTTATCGAACTGTTTAATCATATTTATCTATCAGAAAACAGATTTTACAAGTTAAGTACCTGATCCGATTTGACTTTATGTCTTACAGATGGTGTAAATATATTTCCATCATGTCAGAGTTTATTATTACATTTTAATTGAACATGAAATTTCAAAATTCAATTGCATACATTTTTTGAATGTCCTTTTCAATTTTAAATATTTAAGTATGAAGTGACTTTTTTGCAAAGTTGATTAAATTAAACTGCACTTGAGCTCAATCAATCGCGTGATATAGAATACTTTGTCATATGTAATCGCATTTTTTTATAATTTTATAATTTGTATTAGCTAATAAAGTCGGCATATTGATACAATTTCGTTTGCATATATTACTACTTCACAAAATTGAGTACGATTTTCCAACTCTAAGCAAGAATTTATCTGTTCATGTATGCCTTCTTTTAAACAGCAGTTAAAACAAAGAACTTTACAAATACTCAACATCGGTATTTAAATGAAAGGATAGGATAATAGTAATAAATAAAAAAAAATAGCTTACCAATATATGCACTTGAGAGTTATTCCACAATATGTTTTTCAAATGGCCTGTACCGAACTCTGGTCACTATCCACTGCACCTGTCTCCATCTCCAGCCGTCTCGACTCTGTCCTGCCGCTGGATAAAGATGGCATCGGGCGAGAGAGTGAGATCGACGAACTGCGCAACTCCTTCTCACTTAAATCCAAGTTATAGCGCAAGTCACTTTTGTCATCCATCCCATCCCATCAGTCACCGACAAGTCCTGTGGCGATAGGCAAGCGACGAAGCGGCAGGTGTGGGTACACTGGGAGCCGTAGCCGTAACCCTGCACACAGGCGGCCCAGGGCATAGGGTCGTTCTTCACTGACAAGGAGCAGCGGTGGAGTCCGGCAGCCCCCTGGGCGACTGAGCAGCCCTATTTAGGAATGCACTGCTCACCTCCATGGCATGAGGAAGGGGCTAGAAAAGGTGCCCTAAACATTGCCTGCTCCAGCCTTCCCTAGCCAGCTAACCGCGGCTGGAGGGGACCCTATACCAGCGGTCGAAATACAATTAAGAAAACGAGGATAGTTCCTCTCACATTAGGCGCATGGAATGTGCGCACACTACTAGACAGAGACGATGCAGACAGACCACAGAGGAGAACAGCCCTGATTGGTAAGGAACTCGCCAGATACGGCATCGACATCGCAGCGCTGAGCGAGACCAGGTTAGCTGGAGAAGGAGAGCTCTGTGAAAGAGGCTCTGGCTACACATTCTTCTGGAGTGGCAGACCTAGTGAGGAGAGGCGAGAAGCAGGCGTTGGCNCCCTTTAAGTGTACCAAATCACGTTCAACCACAAATACTTGCTTCATCTTTTATCATTCGTTTTGTAAAAAAACAATGATGATATAAGATCCACATATTGTTTAACAGTAATTTACAAACCAAAAAACACGGAATCTTCTAACATAATTGGAATATGTGTTTTACGATAAAACAACATATGTGAAATAACGGGGCAATTATTATTTCTTTCTACCAGACTTGTTAAACGGATATATTAAAACTTAAACTAAAATGTTACAAGCTGTTTAAAGGATGTTTTTCCATTCCAGCCTATTGTCACGAAACAAAGAAATGGTCGACAGATTTTACATATTTAATTCACTTTTTAAATGAATACATATGTGTATTCGGTCTTTAAAGAATTGGCTGCAACAATAAACGTTCCTGGCTAGGTTAGCGATTGTATTGACTTATATAATACCATTCGCATATTTATTGTAATCTTATCAGATCAGATCGTTTTATTCAAAAATATATAATTGTAAAATAAAAAAACTTAACTATCGATCATATATCATATCGTGGGTTATTCATAACCCAATACTGTTTAACAACCTGACATATAATCAGCCTTGTCTTAGTTCTCGTAAAAAAACATTGTTGCATTCTCTCCTGGTTCAAATAAAGTGCAGGAGCTCATTTGTATGCTGATACTGGACCTCAAAATGTCAAGCAGCGCAAACATATAGCGACGTTTCTTGAATATTGAACCAGAGCAAAATAAATCTGCAATGACTAACTGAAAAAAAACACGAAAAAAAATGTTGTTTTAAAAAGCAACAATATACTAGTAGATTATTTTACAAACCAATAGCAATCCCAGTGGGTTTCGCTTTTAAGGATTATAATTTTAGACGACGTATTGTGGTAATGTCCTCTGCAACATGTTAGGCTTTTAAATCTCAGTTCAATAATACTTGCATACTTACAATATAATTGATTACGTGTTCAATTTTGTACTAGGAAACAGCACCGTATGAATGGTAATAAGTACGACAATTTTATAGATCATTCTATATAAATAGGTAACATAGAGCTATTGATTTTATAAACATGAATCAATACATAAAGTGCATGTCCAGCAAAGGTCAATTAATTGTATATGTTTATTCGTTTAATACCGATTTCAAGCAGACAATATACTCATTAAATTCTCTGCAATTATTTGCTACAGTGTCACCTTAGGCCGTCATTATGTGTTGTGCTCTAATGTAGATATTGTATGATCTTCAATTATTTAAGCACTGATTCTGTAATAAAAACATATCTTTTTTAGCAATAGTTGCAGACTGCGTTGAGTTTGGTACCAGTTTTTGTGATAGCACCACATGAGCGTCGCTCTGTGACAAAGGGGTTTTAATGCATTTGCGTAAAGTGACGTTCCAGATTAGCCGACGCAGTGCACAAAGGCTAATAAGGGACGACGCTTTACGCTTTAACTGGATTTTCGTCAAGAATGGTCTTAATTTTAACAAAAAACACAGTAAAAGCGGAAAGTGTTGTCCCTGATTAGCCTGTGCGGACTGCGAATCTTGACCAACCAGGTCACAATTCACGTAATCCTGTCAGGTTATTGTGTTCCCAATACATATTTACGGCGTGATTAACTTGCCTTCTAGGAAGAGACGAACGTGAGTTATAATTCATAAAACAAATAAACGTTTGTCTATGAAAACATATAGTACATTGCTGGTGTAGCTGAAGATTTCCATTTTAATGTTAATTTGTATGATTAACCATGAGCTAAAAGTATAGCCTTCTTTTCAACCGATTCAAACTCCAAATGTTGTGCATTGGTCGATACAAGGCGTCGACCTCAGCTTTAATAGTGATTTTGTTTATTTCGTTATGTATGTGTTGTATGCAGAGTCATCATTGAGAAACACCAACGTGAGCTCTTCCACAACTTCATTGAATTCAAGAAAGCTTTCGACCGCGTGTGGCATGATGGCCTATGGCATGTTATGAGAGGATTCATCATTGACAAAGCGCTGATGAATTCATTCAAGAACTCTACGGTAACGCCAGCAGCGCAGTACTTCTCAACGGACAGCAGGGAAACTTCTTCAGGACATCAGTGGGCGTCCGTCATGGATGTCTGCTCTCTTCCGTCCAGTTCAATATTTTCCTTGAAAAGATAATGCAGGAGACTCTCTATGTTCACCATACCTCTATACCCATCGGTTGAAGACCCATCTCCAACTTGCGAGTCGCTGATGACATTGACCTCATGGGTGGCACCAGCAGTGAACTTCAAGATTTCACCAACAGACTCTATGAAGGAGCAGGAGCATACGGGATGGAGGTCAGCACGGAGAAGTCAAAGATCATGGTTAACAGCAAGACCAACACCAATGCAGACATCACCATGAACGACGAAAAGCTAGAAGAAGTTACCAGCTTTAAGTACTTGTGCAACCATGTCCAAGGATGGTACCAGTTACGCTGAGGTCCGAATGAGAATAACCATGGCGACCGCAGCGGTGGCCAGACTGAGCAGGTTGTGGACAAGTAGTTCCATCAGCTTCCCCACAAAGTACAAGCTCTACGTAGTCCCTCGTAGTCTCCATCCTACTCTACGGCTGCGAGACATGGACGCTTCACGCGGACACAGAGCGCAGGATACAGGCATTTGAACATTAATGTCTCGAAAACTGCTCCGCATCTTCTAAACAGCATATGCATAGTTTATTACATTTTTAAATAAAGTTTAATTGTTGAAAATAGCAAGTTTAGAAACATTGAAAACTTTTTTATATAATTTAATTGCTTGTCATTTAATGCAAAGAGTTTTGACACATAGTTGCATAATAATCTGACAATAAAAGAAGCATTTAAGACTGCATTTTTCACAAAAGTCGCCAATATAATATAATGAAAAATTAATATGAACACTTGAAAAGTTAAAATGAAGATCGTTCAACAGGATGTACTTGATCTTAACCCCACTTGTCACAAACTATATCAGTTTTCTTATATGTTACATGCGAGTAAACCGCAAGTGGCAATACTTTGCTGGATGAGATTCGTTGCATTTAATAATGTTTTGTTTTTATAGGTCATCTTTTCAAAGATTTATAATTATACTTGTAATTCTGAATTTTTTCAAATACAAATAATTGATTGAGTGTTAAAGTGAAAGGGACTTTTTACAAAATATTTTTCGGAAGGCATTATAAATATTGCTATTTAAACGAAATATATATATCAAGTAATCAGTAAAGAATACATATAACATCGCAAAAATGAAACATAACACTAATTGATTATTTCTGAATTATAATCACACAAAACGCAAGTGCATGCAAAGTCAGTTGCTTCTAGTATTTGTTGTTTTAATTAAACGCGAGTGGTGTGCGTATTTAGTAAGCACTGCCATCGAGACTATTTGTTTTACTTTCAGTTAAATTCTTATACAAACAAATTATTGCAGATAAGCACAACTTCATTGAACATGATTTATTTGTAAAGTTTACCTTATGCCAAAATTAACGGAGGCAAAGTTTATGCAACAATTGACAGCTTGTTCAAAATGTTATTATGCCTGTGTTAATAGTTTTACGTCACGTTGCACAAATAAAACTGTAAAACAGAAATGAATACCGTGTTTCTGTCAATATTGACATTAAAGTGCGATATTTTTATTTGGGCGTTCGTTTGTGTACTCTTCTCTTCTGTTTGTGTTACAATGCGTTCCCAAATAATGCAACTGCGTGTTTGAAATGCAGTTATAAAGCCGTGTATTGTGTTTTCCGAACACGAATACATGAAATGCTTTAGAAAGTTTTGAAAAGTTTTATTAACGACTTTATCAAAATACAATTAATTCTTGCTGTATGATTTCTACAATGTATATAATCTATATATCCATAGTAAACATAATGTGTGTAATTGTCTCTCTTTTTAAAAATTAGTTGTGTTAAGTTCTATTTCTTTCAAGCAATTAAGTTTGTTATGTATGTAGGTATGTTCCTCAACAAGAGTAATTTGCATTTGATATTTTATTACAATTGATAAGCAATCTTTCTTTGCTATTGAGCGTATTCTGTATATATCGTTTATTAATCTTGTTTTTTCCTATTTTTATTAAGTAGTTGATTATGAAACTGCTTGTTATTTTGTTCATTTAATCACAATGGAGTATAGGCTTATCGAATACGTGTTGAAACTAGAATTTTAGTGTAATGACCACTGGTTTATAAAAATACGTAAAAAAAAGAAAAAGAAAAACACACATACCAGTAAAACACGTATTTAATTGGTATGCGATAATTTTGTGGTAACAAGTTTTAAAAATATTTGTATTGCAAATGTTATTTTAATTATCCACCATTTAGTTCGCATTCTGAACGACTGGCGATATATTACATGTACATGCTGTATTGAAAGAAGCTTATATTTGTCTTAAACTTAACCACTTGTCAATAAATTAAACACTTAAAGCAAGTCTGGCGTCAAGTGTTAGGTACATGTAAAATACCATTAAAATATCATTGCTTAAGCATTTAAAAGTTCACATCTTGACGAATATGAACAAATCAACACAGATTGTTAGTATCTTTAGACGCAAATGACTATGTATATAACATAATTATTCAGTACTTAACAAACATGTTGTTGAGGTTAAGTAAATATCGCTTAGTTAATGTACGCCAGATTTTGATAAAGGTATTGAATACATGTGGTTATATGGTATTGACGGTATGTATATCTCAAATGTGACTGTTTAAAATAGTAATAGCAGCGGAGAAACATGTTGGTTTTCGTACACTTATGACCACACCTCGTGCAATATTCATGCATGTATTGAATTTAGGAAATTAGACAACTGCAATAGGGATTATATTCCGTAGTGTACATATTTTGAGTGGGATGTATTGAAATTAAGTTTGTTACAATACTTCCTTTATGTTTTCCACGTCAAACTGTGTATGGTATATTTAACAGAACGCTTACATGTACTAATTCCAAGTACGATAGTACGTAAAGTAGTAATATCGTTATTATTTTCGTATTGTTCATTTTGGATGATCATTAAAATGTCATCAAAGTTCAGTGTGAGGTAGCTTTTTTATAAAAAGTGTATACTTTTACTATAATTCTGTCTGTAACGTTTTCTTATATGAGTGCATTTACGGATAATGTGATGAAACAACATCATTGTGTTATTGTTTTGTTCTTTTCAATGTAAGTTCAAAATTTGTGTTAAAGGGTATTATGGTAAATATGTTCTTTGATGTAACGCAAAATAAGTGTCAGAGAAGACAATACTCTAACATTCTTTACATCAAAGAGAATCGGCGAGTAACAGATTCAAACTTGGGGCAGTCATTGGCGTAGCCAGACCGAAATTTTAGCCGAGGCAGTATCTAACGTCATTCTATGGGGGTCCGGTGGCATGCTCCATCCCCCCCCCGGGTAAAAATGTTAATACCTAAAACGTCTCTGGTGCGTTTAAAGCCCATTTAAACCATATTTTATACCTAAATTATCGGAATCGTGGACGCTACATATGACCGTTAAGTATCAATAAAGTTAACAAAAAAATCTGCTACACGTTTATTGTTAATTTTAGATTCTGTTACCATAAACGGTGTTTGAAGCGACAATGATGTAACAACCTTAACTACAGAAAAATTGTCACATAATTCATTTGAAGTCAGATAGAAAAAGAAAACAATGACACGCAGCTCTCTCATACAAGCCATAATATGTATATGCATAATTGAATGTCCTTTATATATTTATTATTGAAATACTAAAATAATAGTTCTACCTTATAATATGAAGAAAACAGATCTATCAAACATTTTAGCGAATAATGTTTCATAATTATGAAAAGCCTTTTCATTGTCTTAACATGTTTTATTATTCTTCAACTTTTAAATATCAATCTTATTGAACGCTAATTCAACTCTCCTGTCTCCAGTCGAATTCCACATTTGAAGAATTTGTTTTCGATCAACTGGAATGTGTTTATGCACAAACAATAAAGCGATGCCATTAAGCCGTTCCTCGTTCATAGTAGAACGTGTCCACGTTTTAAGCCTTCGCAATGCGCAGAAACTCCGCTCACATGTACAAGAACCAACGGGCAAGCTTAATATCAATTAAAATATTATATTGATGTTCGGGTAATAATTATTATCACACTGACTGAATCCTTCCTGAAGGAAGTGACATTTGTGTTTAAATGTGTTGATGAACATTACGCCATCTTATAACTTCCGTTTCAAATTGGCTTGCCATTGGTAAATGATTTGAAAATGTTTGCTTTATTTGGGTTTCAACATAATCCGTGAGATATTCATGATGACCCGGTAGTAAATAAGTTCCGTGTAAAACATCTTGTAGTGATTGAGGAAATCGGATAGACAAATGCTCTATCACATGATCTAAAAATGGAAAGAAATGGTTGATTTTGAAGTGGTCCAGTACTGACGTATTTTCTCCAGCATTTGCTCTATGTTTTTGTCTTCCAACGATCCTTGGTTTCGATGGCTCTATGACTATTCGTGTGGCTATTGTGACTGTACTGTTATAATTGATTTCAAATGATTCTGATTTAGCTCTGATAGCTTTCAGTATATCGACTTAATTGTTAGCCTGTGTGTGTGCTCGTAGCAAGTCACAATCCTCGGCCTGCAAATTAAAATAAAATGGTCTAATAAAAGCAAGAATGTATTGAGATAAACACGCTACGACTATGAACTCGAAATTTTCCATTGAGCGCAAAAAAACTTGAAGCATCAGAAGCAGACTGACCGGACGACTCATTCATAATATCACCTACAGCCTCGAAAATATGTTCATAATGAACTAACAAAGTACTAATGGAGTCTACCATGGATAACCATCTCGTATCCGATAGAGTAGGAAGAGACGCAGATTGAAAAAAATGCAAATTCGTTTTCATTTTCACACTCATTGTCAGGTACATCAGGTAACAGATCGGACACTGCGCAGTTAGCTGACATATATCTACTTAAACTAGTTTTGCGTTTAGCCGAATTGTGAAAAAAAGAAAGTCAGTTTTTCAAAAGTGTTTATAGAATTGCGAATTTGCGGAATCTTACTACATGTCGACACAACAACTAGATTTAAGCAATTGCTTTTACAATGTGTTAAGTATTTAGCTTCTGGAAATTGCCTTGTTATTCTTGCTTGGACACCATTTATATGGCCGCTCATTGTCGATGCACCATCAAAACCTTTCCCACGCCATTTTGTCAGCTCAAGCTGCCATTTTTGTAAGTGTTCTATGTGATTCGTAGTAATAGTTTCGGCATATGTTTTGGTAGCTCAACAAAACCAATAAAGTCTTCATGAATCTCTTTATTTACAATGTAGCGTACACAAACACTCATTTGCTCTGCGACACTTACGTCTGTAGTTTCGTCCGCCATAATGCTGAAAAATGACCACTTTGATACATCTGATTATATATTACTACGGATATTATCACCAATACATTTTATATTTTTTCAGTCATCGAAGTGTTCAGTACGAAGCTTTGTTTAATATACGGATTTTCCAAATCATTTCGCTGAGCAATTTTGGCATCAATTGAAGTTATTTAATTGAAATTCTGAAATAATTATCTGCCTCAACATGAACAAATTGTACTCAATGATAATATTTGTTTGTGAATATCATAGTGCCTAAAAATTCATTAAATTGCCTCAAGTTCTTAATATAGATTTTATTCTTTGACATACATTTTCCTTTTTTTCCCTTGTAATCTCAACATTGCTCTGCCAATTTTAGCAGAGGCAACTGCCACTGCGTGCCTCAGCGTGGCTACGACGCTGGCAGGTATTGTTCTTATAAACCATCTGAACAATTTTTATCATATGTGTCAAATATGTTGTCAAACAGTAGTATGTTTGCTTTTCATATTTTACTAGTGTCACAGTTTCTAGACGCATGTAACAAACATTCAAGGGTGTTTTAACTATTGTCAAGATTAACATTCTGACAAAGTTTTATCAAGCTTGGATCATAAATATGGCTTCTAGAGCGGTAACAAGACATTTCTAAGATTTCATCTGGTGACCTAGTATTTTGACGCACTAGACTTAGTTTCGAATTCAGTCTAAATATGTCCAAAATAAACATACTGACCATGTTACATCAGGATTTAGTGATACATGAGGCATCTAGAATGGTAACTCGGTTTTAATATCATTATATATCGTAACCTGGTTTTCGGACGCAAAAGTCCCAGATTTTTATTCCGGGTAGAAAATGTTAGGATAAATATTTTGACCACGTTTTATCAATTTTTAATTAAAAGAAATATGGCCGAACATGGAACAATGGTTACGAGCTTAACGTTGACATCACACAGCTTACACCGCACGCTGCACACCTCACGACGACGGACGCCTGACATTTTGTGAACACAGTAGCTCATCTTGAGCGCTTCTTGCTGAAGTGCGCTTGAAACTAGTCTTAAAATTATACTTGTGCAAACTCGATCGAACATGCCTACATGTCTTATATGTCAATCTATAATTAAATGTGTATTCTGTGTCATAACAACACAACCTCCATTTAAATCGGCAATGTTTTGCCATAAAACTGGTTAGACTAAGCTCTCTGTAGTAATCTGCATCATGTAAAAGGTGTCTCATAATATCAGTCCTTCTGATTTGTTGCTAAGGTTTGTTACTATGCGCATGTGCTTGTTCTTAAAATAGATTCATAACGGAAAAACGAAACTCTTGATAATGTTGTTCTTTAAATATGTTTACCTTTTTGTATCACATATAAGCGGCTTATAAAACATTTGATAAACCAACAAATAAGCAATAAATAAACTAACACAATTATGTGTAACGTAATTTAAAAACCATAGCATCATCCTGGATTAGTCCTACTTCTCAATCAAAACCGGATATGATGAAAATGATCGTCGTTATTGTCATTAATACATAGTAAATAAAAAAAACTTCTAAAATTGGAAAACATTAATTGCTCTGCACTTCTTGAGTTTTTTTTTCTTTGAGTGGACTCATTAAAGTTACGATACAATGTGGAGGTCCGATACTATGAAAATATGTTTAAGTACATATTTTATTGAGTTGCGTTACTCAAAGTCTTCCGTTGATCCGCTGTATATTTTCTATTTTAGTTTTGAAGCATTATGCATTATTCAATACAACTGTATGTACGCGCCGATAGAAAGGCCCCTTTCTATAGAGTTTATTGCGAAACAGCCTTGTCGTCGAACTGGAGTAGTCATAATTAACCTGAAAACTCATTTCCATAAGCTCAACGAATTTAAGATGACATTATGTATTCATAGGCGAATATAGTTAACGGTAAAATAACACATTCGTCTGGTAACAATGTCGGTAGTTTATGCATCATCTGGTATTGCGGACGATGCCAAAGCGATTTTCCATTCTACAAGACAAAACCGGAATGTCTGAATATTTATCAGTATTCTTATTAGTGTCAGTAACAAAAAGTAATACACATACAATACATTCAGTAGGTTTTAACAAAATGCAATAAGAATAACATCGGTTTCCATCGTTTCATGACAGACAGACAGACCGAATGTTTTATCGACGTAAACTTTACAGATTTTTTTTGTCATTTACAAATAGTTATACATAGCATAATTTCAACGTTAGAACAAATACGAATAGTTAAATATCATATTGATCGCGTAAAGATTATATGCATACATACATGGATTGAATTAATACGTTGTATACAATATAGATTTGTTTTACAAATAATAAAAAAAAAGTATTCGTGTTTTGCTATATTAACGTATAAAGATGATGAATAAAATGAATTAGTTATTAACTTGTATAAACATATTGGAGGATTCATGTAAGAATTTGTTTTCTAATTGATTGCAATTGATACGATCATTCAAGCTTATTCATAAAGTCTTTGCCCTTCAAGACTAATTCCAGATTAATTAAAGCATTTGTTACTGCTTTAGTTTAAACATATTTATTTCAAACAATACACACTATTTTACATAGAGTTACATAACCATTTTTACAGTTTCCATGTTTGAATAGGATTAGAACGGATGACAATGTCTTATATAGTTTTTCTCCTTATACAAATACAATAGAATGCTACTGCTTTAACAGAAAGTTCATGAATAAGTATTATTTAACACAATGTTACGGACCGAATCTAATTACAGTTGTGTTGAAAGACGGATTTGTAAGTGGACATGATTAAGGATCAAAACATGTCTTGGAAATTAAAAGACCAGGACGAGTTATTATAAATTGACCATGGACCCAATTCTTTAAATCGATAAATTGCAATTATGTATTTTGCAATTAAGGCAAAATGAAACACAAACATTAATGTAATGTCTCAACCGTATAATCGAATCGTATAAATTGTTAGATGATAAAAACAAGAATGTTCAAATTAAATAAAACATTTCATGTTTGATTGTTTATTTCGTATCGGATCCAGAAGGCCAATATCAGCCCAAGTGGACAATGATTATGCATACAGTGTTTACAAATTTGCAATATGTAAGGAAATAAATGTATGACAGTTGAAACATAGATACTACTAATAGTTATACTAATACTAATAATACTAATAACATTAATAATAATACTACTAATAATACTAATAATACTAAT
>VMBQ01000774.1:209483-232315 GCA_007657795.1 Dreissena rostriformis
ATTCCTTTCTAATACTAAGGGCAGCTGCCTTGAAATCAAACAATTATGAGCGTCAAAGAAAAATAAAACAAAATAGACAGTTTATTGTGAGAGTTTGATATACATTGCGTATGAGTGTGATATCGCACTTCACACAAATGGATCATAACCGATAATATTATGAAAATGATAAATCGTAACAAAAAGTTATATGAATTTTACATTATTATAAATATTAAAAACATAGGGGAAAGTACACATGAATATTGGTTGCTTAATTGACACTTTCATAAAATAAAACACAATATTTGTAATCTTATAATGAACTAGTTTGACATTACATATGTGTTGTCTGTACGAACTTGAAAAGCGTTAAAAATGTAAATGCACAATTTTTTAATTACCAATTTATTTTCTGAAGTAATAAGTGCTACAAATTTATGCATATTTGGTCTGTGACGAAAATATGATGGAATGTATTGTTTTCTTAGTTCTGAGTATAAACTGCACTCAAGTACAAAATGAAACTCATCTTCAATTTTATTACATACAGTACATTTTCTTTGTTCTAGTGGAATAGGAGTGGGTCGTGCCCATCTGCCGCTTTCAATGTGCAGCCTATGTGATGCCAGCCGTAATTTAGAAAAACTTATTCGGAATTTACTTATTTGACAATAATTTAGGTACGGTTGAAAACGAAATATTGCAATGTGTTTGTATAAGTTTGCTCTGCTTGAGTTTTCAAGCCTATTATTCCAGTTTTGGATAAATGTGTCGCTCAGCCGTTGTCTTAATGCAGATATAAAAACTGTTTACATTACCAACATCTTGGAAAAGCCAAGCGTCATAAAATCCCAAATTACTTAACAAATCCTTTAAAAGTGTACACCAATTTTTCTTTAAAGGATAGACGATGCTATCATTTAAAAGAGTTAAATATATTTTCTTAATAAATGTGTTGTCTGGAGTTCTTAAAAGTGTTACCCAGTATTTAATATTATTTAAATATCTTCTGGATTGATAATTAATACGTCCAACCTCACCATATACAAAATCATTTTCATGTTAGATACATTTAAGGGCGTGTTGATATTAATATACAAACAATTACAGGAAGGTTTTAAAACTAAAGAACTTAGTCGTATAACAAATATGACATATTATGTTAACTTAAAAAAAAAAATTCTCCTCAAAATTTGTATGGAGATACATTATTCCTTAATGTATTAGTAAACCAAATATCATCAGCAAAAATCCAAAACATCAACATATTTTATAAATATTAATATTACCCTGTCATAAAGATGATATTTTATTGAAATAACATTTGTGTATAAAATAAAATAAATGTTAAATTTGTGCAAGCGCAGTACAAAAACTAGGATCTTACAGTATTATTATTAGATCTGATTTGTGTATGTATACTGCGTTTATAAAAGTTAAAATATCTTGTTTATTGTATTTCAATATATAAATATATATTGTATTCGGTAAGCAATCATAGTTATTATTGTTTGAATGGTAGTCTATATACATACAACATAAATAAACAGACAGTAAATAACTATGTACGATTATAAATATGTGTGGAAAGTTATTTCTATGCTTGGATTACACATGGTTTTAATGTGTGTTAAATTGGCAATCGGTAATCTGCTGATGTAACTATGTCAATGTATATTGGAACAGACGCACCAATTATCGTATCAGATCAGAAACTATGATATACTATATGTTTTTTTATAAAGTTCATCAGCACGTTCACTCAAAGCAATCCGTTTCAGATGTTAAAGCCTTGTACTTGTCACAGCTACTGGGATTTCTTGGAGAATACAGGTTCCAATCGCATTTTCAATTAATGCTGACACGTTTTTACATACCTGAAAGAATATGACGGGGATAGTCATCCCTTATGATATATTGCATAGTAATTATATATTAAAATTGGCATTTGTAATGTTTTGAATGCGCAAACTGTCCCCTTTGTTGATTTTGTTTAACACGTGTTGCCTCGGACATTTTTTTATTTTTATTAAAACGTAATAATGCGTCGGTTATAAACTAACTGCGATTATCGCCTATAGCTAACTTGGTAATCAGTAATATAAGGGATTTTAATATATAGACACTGTTAACTATCCTACGAAGAAAACATTTTATGAATATGTGATATAACGCTTTTTTTTAAATACTATCTATAATAAATAACTTTATGAAATAAGAATTTTTATCAAAATGTTTAATATTTGAACATTTCAATGGCCTTTATTTTAAAACTAACGGACGGATTTGCTGAAACATTGTATAAAACATGCTAATATTGGACACATGGCATAAATATTTATTACAATTTAAGAAACGTTCGAAAACTATATACGACACCTTATGTTTAAGGTAATATCCTTTGCTGTCTCGAACAATATCCATAGTCTTTACTGCTTTATTCGAATCGACGAATGCCAAAGCTTGCTCTAATGTTTTAGATATGTAAATCAAGAAACTTCCTTCCTAAAATGTAAAAAAAATACTGACGTATATCCCATCAAATAAATCATTTTAGTTGCGCGACACAATATGAATAATATGAGGCCTCGCATATCTCCTCTGCTGAACAATATGGATTCAGCATATAAAACACGCTATATCGCAATTAATAGATACAATTTATCAACGGATACTAGTCTCTCTCTATATAACATTATCACACGATGTCCTACGTGGCACACATCCCCTTTTTATCATACAAAAAAAACGTACAAATAGCAATGCCGCTAAATTTAACAATCTTTATTTAAAAATTTCTTTTAATTATACCAATCATTATAACGTCACGATTAACGTTAATAATTGTATTGCACCATCAACAAAAAATATGTCATACGTTTGTCCATAATTACACGTGCTAAACATATGTATATTATTTTTCTTTTTAAACTTTAAAAGATATCATACCATTTCATAATTGAGACACAAAACATTTGCTTATTTAACTTTTGATATAACTACATTGAAACGAAGCAAAATCAAAGGTGGCACCCTGCATTATATTATAAAGCGTAGATAACATTTAGCATGGATGATAACTTCTACTTTCTGATGCCATGGTGGACAGATTAACTCATAATGTTGCAGGCTTTTACATACCTTTTTTGAATTTTAGCTTTTCATGAAGTTCGGCGAATGTCATTTTGCCATGGTGACATCTGGGCCAAAGGTTTGGACGCGGCGGAGGAGTATTCATTGTCGATGAACGGATACGTTCTTTTGGCATGTCCGATTCAGACTTTGAATTTACTAATCTCCTTTTCCTCAATTTATACGGCAATTCTTTAATAAATAAATCAGATATCCTGATTGAAGTGAAACATCTAAACATTATATTAAAATCAGTGAAATGTCCCAGCGCCGTTATTTTCGTTTAAGGTCTTAATTACGTTAATATCTAGGTAATGATAAAACGTTGTTTTAACTAATTAGTTTGTTAACAAAAATATAATGCAAAACAATAGAGTTGATATTTTTGCATTAACATAGTGATGGAAAATAGTGATGGAATATATCTATTGTTGAACTAAATTGTAGGTAGATACTGATATTATTTTTTTTGCTGTTTAAATATTTACAGCGAAACTCACACAAACATGTAAATCAAGTTAGGCTTATTGAGGACAAAAACTAAATCCGCAAGTGTTTAAATAAATGGCCACTACTAAGTTTTTAACAATCATATTGTTTAAGCACTTTTTATTATTGTTACAAGCATATAGCATTTCATTTAATGGATTTAAACATGTCACTTGAAAATTAAAGATAGACGAGAGACTTCTTGCTTGAACTGCTCTTAAAATTGATCGAATGGGATTACAGTATTAAAGTTTTACAAATTGTGTGTAACAAGATACGTTTGTTGGACATTCTGTATAAATAATGATTAAGTACTGTTACATTTAAAACCACGAACAGTTTACATGAGTACGACTACAAATACATTTTAGCACTCTGAGTGCTAATTATTAAAATATGTTTTTATCAATTAATTAAAGCAAAAACTAAAATTAAAAACGTAAACACAACCTGACGTTAGTGACATATTTTCGCGCAATATGTTTGGTACCAGTTTTTTGCGTAACGTCTATGCAATAAAAAAAAACATTCCATTTATTTGAACACTTTGCACTGTAGTATTATATTGGTTTCTAGCCTCACATCTATTGAGTTGTTCTTATGCACAAAATGACGGCCCCCGTGCTAGCGAATACCGGTGGGATTTATATGGTAAATATGTTGATTAACAACGAATATGGTGTTTAAGTACATTTTAACATTAGATTATGGCATAATCTTTCAAATCATATATGGTTTTATATTGGAAAGTAGCTTGATCATGGTAAAAATTGACATAATACTTTGCAAACTGTACATAAAACTTAGAAATATTGTATAGCGCACGCATCACGACACACCTGTTGGGCGCGACGGGCGAGGTGGCAATTTTGGTGGACTTGTAGAAGCAAGAACTTGCTCGTCTTGAATAGTGCTATAGTGCACGTAGTCTGATGGACTGCTGCGGAACAGAGGCCCTTCGTTAAATACTCCTTCTTCCGTTTCTCCTTTATAAAAAGAATGATACTTGATTAAAATAAGGAAATTAAAAACACTGCTTGTTCATGTTATGGCTAGTGCTTTTTTATTATTACACTTTAATTGTAAACAAAATATATGATATGATAGTAAATGATATTAGCTTGAATTATTTATTTCAAACTAATAGTAACGTTTTTAAAACAAGCAATACAGTTCTAAAAGCATATTTCAGTTGATTCATATTTGAAGAACGACAATTTAACTCACATTCTATATAAGAAATTATCAGTGTGATCACTATCTTAATTGAATTGCAGGTAATACATTATCGGAATATATTACTTTTGATTTACTTCTATTCTTTAAAATTTATTTTTGTTCCTATTCCAGTTGAGGATTTCAGTTATAAGACAGTGAGCGATTAAAACGCGTGTTTCATATTTGCATTCAGTTACATATGTTTTGTTCATGTAAAAGGTAAGATAAAGTATGTACTTTTATTGTCACTGGTTCGCCTTTGTTGTTTTCCGTAATCAAATTCATGAACTTTTACCTCATAGGTACAACATGCCTTTGACATAAACTGTTCAATAATTTTGTGACGTAATATATTGTCAAGAGATAAATTCTCATTTGAAAATATAAAAAAATATAAAAAGTGACTCTGGAAATTCCTATCAAAACCGTTTGCTATTTTGTTTATTAGTTGGTATCAAATTGTTGTCTACATAAAGATTATACTGAAAATATAGACTAAGGGTTGTTTAGATCATATATATTTTGTCTCTGTGCATAGTAAATATTGGTGTTTTAATTGCATTGCTTATCACTGTTGATGTATATTTTTGTCTTTACATATATAAACAGTATATTTACTATCCTTATATTGAAAACAACACAATAATGGCAAAAATACATCTGTTTATTTTTTGTTTTCAATTATGTTCGCAGTCTTTATCATAGACCTTCATTATGAACTAACATGCGTTTAGTATAATTGGTTTACCATTCTTCCTCTGCAGTCTAACTGACATCAAGTCCTCTTGGAAAATATCTTCAATAAGGATTGGGTTATCAACGTCCTTTAATTCAACGACGTTATTCATCTTCTGTCTTTCGTAAACTGTACTCATTCTTTTAATGCGAACCCATACTTGAAATATATAAAGTACGTTTGCTGTTGCCGCACATACAATTCCGGTGATACGTATTTATATTACCATATTTAAATGATTATGATATTTTATCACTATTATATATAGAGTAATACTGTTCGAATGAATAAGTGCAACTTAATATGTGCTTAGAAAAATTACTTCAAAGAAATAACTTTGTTTGAAATAATTGTCATTAAAAGGAATAATTCAAGTGATTATATCAAATTGTCGGTTTCACAAAGATTTTGATCTCGAATACTGAATATGTACTATTATAAAGGTTAATTCAGATAAAAATAAATGTGTTTTTTAATATTTTATTTTAATGTATTTCATTATCATATGATAATATTTAATCTACAGCAATTGAAATCATACTGATTGACTATACTAGTAAAAAAATCGTACAATAAATTTTAAGAAAGTTGTGTGCAAATGTACCTTCTCCGTTTGCGTCAATTGGAATGCAGTTAATATTTTCTCCACAAAACGTTACTATGCTTGAATGTATCGTTACGTTTATTGTTTTATTGTCATTCCCGATCTGTTTAGCATACACATCACACTTCTTTTCTTTAGGCGCGAATACATTCATAGAATTTCGGTCTCCACATTGGACATTTGCTTGATAGACAAATTTAGTTTCATTCACTGACGAATTTTTGTCTTTGCAAATTGCTACATCATCGGTGTTAGTTTCGCTGTGTCGGACGTATTTTATAAAACTTTGTTGCACAAACTGAAAATTATAAGAAAATAAAATAAAAAAAATGAATGTATACTCATTGACATGTTAATTAACTTTCGATTTATAAATAACCTCATGATTGATGAAACGCCTAGCTGAACTGCGGTCACACTCTACAACGACTTGGTCTCCACACACACGACATTTTACCAGCTGCATCCATGCACTATGTTATTCAGTTGCCCCGCGACATTGGAATGTTTTATCATTAAGCAAAATAGGGTACCATATACGTATGGTATTCAGCATGTAATATGCAAATTGTATGTGACGTATCTGAATATGTATGTGTCGCTTAGGTTTAAAAAAAAAATCTAGAGCGCTTTGAATAAATATGTATGCAAGAAACGGTCGACAACGGAATACATTTTTGCATTTTGTTGTACACTTCTTTGTTTTTACAAAGCCAGTTTTTGCATACTCAATGTATTGAATGTATCCCAATCAGCTATGAAATAAAAGAAGATAATCATAATGTCTTTGAAAATAAAAAGAACTTATCCTTTTTTCAGAAATGATTTATGGATGGCCAATTACTTGGCATGTTATTCATTATTTCAGAAAAACATATTAACAAATGAGTTCATTTACCTCAGCTTGTGATACGGGAGCTTTTGAATCAACAATCTGGGTTTGTGGCTCAGAGGTCGTTGGTACTGCATCTATTGAAATCTCATGCTGACAATCTAGTAGATCTATGGCTGGAATCTGACTTTAAACGTTTTGTACATCAGATCCCTTTGGTTTATTCGGTAGCATGACTTGCGGGGACTGCTTAACATTTCTTTGTTGGGCTAAAGAAGGTGTCAGGTCAACTGTTTGCAGTGGCATTACAGCCGATTGTTCATTGTCGGTGGATGGTGTTTTCTCTTCGGTTTTGTTGACACTTATCGGCAGTGGCTGTGTAAATTGACATACTGCCGCTGATGGTGTTAAAAGTGATGTGACTTTAAGCTCTGTAAATAATGAATCGTGAGCGTTTGTTTGTACCACTGCGCCTACGTTGGAATGCTCAACGAATTGTAGTTGTTGTACACCGGAGATAATTTCATCATGTTGTACGCGTTCCTTTACTTCTAACTGCCTAATATATGATGATGCACCTAGAGCAAGTGTAATATCCGGTTGTGTTTCTCCGACTAATGGGGACGATTGTTCAACTGGTGTTAAACCCTGAGTTGTTTTTTGCACGTGGTGTGTTTGCTTCACGTTTGGTACGTGGTCGACGGCTTTTTGGGGATTTATCGTTGCCTTCGCGTCGTTTGGTTTCGTAACCGCTTCTTCTTCTTGAACTGTCTTGCTCTTCGATGTTGAGTCATGTGCGAGTATTTTTTCTAAAGTTTGTGTTTTCGCGGCATCCGACTTTTTAGCTTTTATTCCAGTTTTACATGTCTTTATAGGTGCCTCTTCTGTGGTATTAGGTTTTGTGGTAGACGTGCATTCCATAGTTGATGTTTGCATTTTTTCTGAAGACGAAAGTACATGTTATAACATTATTTGCTCAGTATTGTTCAATATACTTTGTTGCGGAGTGAGTGTAAAGATTACCTTCTGTCGCTTGCAATTGCAGGGAAAATCTACAAAAGAATAAAAGTCGTTGTATTTTATTAAATGACAAATGTGTTGTTCATACAAACATACATGCAAAAACACGTACTACATTCATGTGTTTAACGAGTTTCAGTTGTGTTTGTCCTTACTATAGTTAAAAAAAAAATGATATTCATTTTTGAAAACGTTTATTAGCTGTTAATGTTAGAATACTGAACATAATAATCTAACTGCAAAACGTGGTTAATATAAGTCATTAAATATAAATTGATAACCCTTATATCAAGGTAATACTATGCATATAACAACGATGTAATTATATATATGTAATTTTCCGCGTTAAAAGACCTATCAGTTGGATAGTTTTCTTAGATTGTTAATAGATTTGTTTCTCATCAATTTTTGTGTGCATCGGCATACCAAATATACTGATTTAATGCCAGTTTGTCACATGAGGTTATGACTATAATGAAATAAGAGGTTGAATTTTATTTCTTAACTTTTTTTTTATTATTCAGGTACCAATCCCACCCTATGTTATGTGTTTGCAAAAAGAATATGCAGACACTAAGACACTGAGCTTGAGCAGCGGCCAATACGCCCCACAGTTGTTAAATGAAAGACAAACACAACAAATGAGCAGTAGGTTTTTTTAATATGCATTTTGCCTGAGGCAAGGTGAGGTACTCTCGCCGATTTTGTTTTCATTCTTTGTTAATGACCTTGAACTTTATTTACAAAATGAACCTAATTCTGGTTTAGTAATAGACGATATTGTGTTAATATTGTGAGGTATGGGGATTTAGTCAATCAAAAGAACTAGAGAGAATTTACCTTAAATTTTGCAAACGTATATTAAAACTTATAACTAATACATCTAATGCGGGCGTATATGGGGAATTAGGCCGGTACCCTCTGTTCATTTTAAGGTATCTAAAAACTATTAAATACTGGAGTAAAATTATACATACAGATAATATTTTTTTTTAAGTTTTATTAGCAAGCCAAGAAAGATTGTAACACTTGCTTTAAAAATTGGGTATCTAATGTAAAGTTATTGCTGAATAATTATGGCTTCTCTTATGTCTTTGAAGATGCTGACAATGTCGATTTTAAATCTGATATCAGTATTTTCAAACAACGTATCATAGACAATTTCATTCAGGAATGGTCCCAGAACATGCAGACAAACCATGTTCTTACTAATTATGTCCTTTTCAAAAACAAATTTAAATACGAATCATACCTTGATTTACTACCTAGCAGCCTAAGANTGTAAAACATGGGGAATTACGGTTTACACAGACAAAACAAAAATTATGGTTTTCAAAAAGATGGGCAGACTGTTATCAAATGAAAAAAGGGATCTTCGATGGCAAAGAATTAATGTTTTTATACGATTTTAATTATCTTGGTACTGTTTTCAACTACACTGGGAATTTTAAGATAAACCAAGAATATTTAGCAGGTAAAGCTATTAAGGCATTAAACATATTACTGCAACATCGTAAAAAGTACGAACTGAAGCCAAATATATTGTGTAAACTCTTTGATTCATGTGTTGGTTCTATACTTATCTATTCAGCAGAGGTATGGGGATTTAATCAATCAAAAGAACTAGAGAGAATTCACCTTAAATTTTGCAAACGTATATTAAAACTTATAACAAATACATCTAATGCGGGCGTATATGGGGAATTAGGCCGGTACCCTCTGTTCATTTTACGGTATCTAAAAATTATTAAATACTGGAGTAAAATTATACATACAGATAATATTATTATTAAAAGTTTTATTAGCAAGCCAAGAAAGATTGTAACAATGGCTTTAAAAATTGGGTATCTAATGTAAAGTTATTGCTGAATAATTATGGCTTCTCTTATGTCTTTGAAGATGCTGACAATGTCGATTTTAAATCTGATATCAGTATTTTCAAACAACGTATCATAGACAATTTCATTCAGGAATGGTCCCAGAACATGCAGACAAACCATGTTCTTACTAATTATGTCCTTTTCAAAAACAAATTTAAATACGAATCATACCTAGATTTACTACCTACCAGCCTAAGATCGTTTTTGTAGACTAAGACTATCGGTTCACCCACTAAGAATACAAACGGGTAGATATGGTAGAAATAGAATTGATAGGGATCAGCGTTATTTTTTATTTTGTAATTCACAAGATATTGAAGAAGAATATCATTTCATGCTTGTATGTCCATTTTTAGAGGAGATTCGCAAAAAAATATGTACCAAAGTACTTTTTCCTACGCCCATCGATATTTCTGAAATAACACAATATATTTGAATAAAATAATCAAATGTTATATGTTTTATAATAAAGACCAGGTATACCGTATGTACTTTAGTGTATAGCGTTTGTACTGAAATTATATATTATATGAAGAAATGTACTTTATTGTATACCCTATGTACTAAAATTATGTATTATATAATTAACGTGACGTGAATCGAAATCATGATTTTTTTTATTTTTTTATACTGACGATGTAGATTGTGCAAGTCATAATAAAACATATGTTCTGTTCTGTTGCATGTCCCTCCGGCAGGTACCGGATTCGTTCCTTATTGTCGATTAGTGTATGTAGTGTCCTTGGAGTTATGGTCTTATCACTTCTCTTGATCTGTTCTTATGTATAAATCTAACAAAAACCGCAGCTGCTTTGATGAACCCTAAGGCAACACAATTAGATACATACGACTGATTTGAATGAATAATATTGCAATAAATGAAAGATGCATTTTGCTTCCAAACATAACACATGAATTGTTAAATTTAACATAAAGACTTGCCATAAAAAAATATATATATATCGTTTCAGTTTCTTAGTTGTATACAATTGACGGTCATGCCTAACAAACGGGGCATGAAAGCACATGGTTGTTGAATACTTCAGTTCCGGACAAAATTGCTTCAAATTACTATCGATTTGCTTCACCAAATGCATGTTCAATTGCGAATCTAGTTTTTGTTGTGTATTTTATGTTCAGTTAATAATTAGTTTTCTCACGTTTTGAGTTAGTATTAAACAATGATTTTCATGTTAAAATTGTCAATATTGCATAGAGGAATGCACTTGTTTAATTATGGATTAAGAGTTATCAATTAAATAGAGTTTAGTATTTTCTCCCAAAAATAAACAGCCATTTACAATAATCGCCATTTTATGTTTGTTTGATGTCATCACAAAATTTGTCAAACATACATATACTATAAGATATTCAACTAAATAAATAGGTAATACCGTGTCGAAATATCTTAAATAAAATAATACAATCTATTTAGTGTTTTGTTCTTTCAAAATTTCATATCATTCAAAATAACATTCATCCCGGTTTTGAAGCCGCAGTTTTAAACTCCTCTATATATGATCATTCCTAAAAACAAATATAAAAAAACGTCTGAGCAAACTTTCAAGCCGACTGACGTCAAGATTTTCGGGTCTTGAATATTTCACTTCATGTTCCGTTAAGGCCCAGTCTCACTATGATGCCGGTGGAGCCCCGGTGCGTGATCCGGGATCTACAGTTATGAACCCGGGCTCTACCGGGATGAACCGGAGCTCCACCGGGGACGACCGGGATAAATCGGGGACGACCGGGGACAACCGGGGCTCCACCGGGTAAGTATTAAAATGTTTAATACCTCCGGGATGAACCGGGAGTCACCGGGAAGGACCGGCAACGACCGGCGCGGCATCGGGAATAACCGAGACGGCACCGGGAACAACCGGGACGGCACCGTAGCTCCACCGGGGCCCATACAGACCCCGGCAGAGCTACGGCAACGCCCCAGTTGTCGCCGGTGGTGCCCATGTGGAGCCCCGATGAATGCCGGCAGTGTCCCGGTATAGCTACGGTACATCGGTAAACCGGCGCTTTGCCAGGAGGCCACTGGCATTCACCAGGGCTCCGCCTGGGCATTACCGGCGACGACCGCGATTAAATCGGGGCGTAACCGTAGCTCTACCGGGGTCTAATGCCGGTATAGCCCCGGTGAGTGCCGGCGAAGTTACGGTAGACCGGGGCTCTGCCGGGACGCTGCCGGCTTTCACCTGGGCTCCACCTGGGCATTACCGGCGACAACCCGGGCTCTGCCGGGGAATCACCGGGATAAACAGTAGCTAGTCCGGGGTTGACCGGGACTCTCCCTGGTTGTTGACCGGCTTCAACCGGGGCGGTACCGGGTAATAGTGTGACCGCGTTAAAAATAATCGACGAATCATCCCGATTCTCGCCGGTCGACCGGCGTTAGCAAACCGGGATGGACCGGGGCTCTACCAGCAATAGTGAGACTTGGGCTTTATTTATATAAGCCTTAATACTTAATATGCTATAATTATTTGTTATTGTACCTTAAAAAACGTAAACGGTTCAATTGTCTGCAAAAGTGTTATGCTAATATCACTACACATAAACACAACATTTTACGAGATCATTCAATGCCGTTATTTTTTTGTAAACGCTTTCGTAAAACATTCATTGCATCATCTTCACACTGATTTAGTTCATTATTTGGTGTAGGTTTTATACAAATTATACATTAAACTGTGTCAGAGTAATTTTAGCATCCCGCGTGCATGAATTTTAACCGTTAGCTTCTTAAAAAAAACATCATTGAAACTTATTTAACTGTTGAATTACCAATATTACATATGGTCCAAAAGTGACTTTCGCAGTTTTGTTCTTACAAATTCAATGGATAAGAAACTCAATACGACCATTTACACGACATAGAAAACAAAAGTACAACCATACTTAAAACTCCATAAAGCTGGTGTATAAAACATTACTTGATGGAATAAATTGAAGTTTAAAAAACATTTGTTAAAATATTTTCATATTTAGATACTCAAATCATAACAATTTATCGGGAATGTTTGTCGTTTGAAACAATATTCATTAAACAAATCAAGTTATTAATAGCAAACACTTTAATTGATTTAAATTTATATACATATGATAGTAAACATATGGGTTAAACATGAACACTGTGACGCTATGTACCACAAGTAAATTGAACATTCATACCCGACAAATGAACATTCCATAGCTTAAATTCCAAATCAATTGTCATATAGGTCGCGGGAATTACAATGGTATTCATTTCGAAAACAAAACAAGAGTATTGATATAGAAATCAATCAAAAGAAATTAATCAAAATTTAACAGATTACCTGAAAATACTTCGTAAATGACCTTTTAAATAAAAAAAAAAATAATCAAAATTGTACTTACCAGCAACCACTTGTGTACCGTGTTTACAACAAATACAAGAATGAAGCTCCAAGCTATGATTACGTTGTAATCTGCCTTATTCTTAAGTACCGTTATCAGTAGCGAGTGACGTAATAGCCAATATGGCGGCGGTCAATTTATCGATTCTGACATTGTCTATTCAATTACATGTTTTCTATTAATAACTCTGGAAGCTCTGTTATTATCGGTTGTTATCAATACATGTTAAAGGGACTTGTTCACATATTGACTAATCGATAATTTATGCTTTTTATTGATTACACTATACACTTAAATATACTAACCTAAAACTTAAAACGCTTGAATCCTTTTTTTTTAAATTAGGATTGGCCGAGATGTTCAGGCGATAGCCTTTTAATCCGAACGACCAGGGTTCGAATTCTGGTGGGGCCCATTTTGTTGTGTCTTTAAATCTTTTAACTTTATGTCTTGTTGTTGAACTCTTCAATTCAGTTAATCTATAAAGTTACGGAATTTAATTCCAAATTTCAAAAAAAAATAAAAAAATCAGTCAACAAAACCCTCTAAGATATAACTAAACGCTTAAACTTATAAATAATTACAAAAGTTGTCGTTTTATAGAAAATTTAATAAATGACGGATAAGTGTAGTAGTTATCTGCACTTCTTTTGTCAATACATGTATTGCATTATATAACACAATCGAATTGTATAATTATCTTTATTGATTTAGACCCGATATATTTAAAGTATGTGTTCATATACTAGCGAAATTGTGCCGATTGCACCTGAATAAGATCAAGGATTATAGTGTCAATCTATGCCACTTGGTCAGAGGGTATTCCTAGTTTGGTTTTAAAGAAAAAAATCTAGTGCAAAATTTAATTCACTCCGTTAGATATAACATACAAAAATAAAATAGTATGTACAGTTTTAAAGATTTGTATTGATTACATTTAGAGGGAAAATCTGTGTCGGAAGGGGTAAAGCCACATAAGAACATAAAAATTAACAACAGGCAATAAACGTGCAATTATGGAAGCAAACGCTACGGTTAAGATAGAATTAGTATAAATTATAAAAAAAAGGCAATGACTTAAAAAAGAACAATACTTGCGGTTCGTGTGCACTGCACTTCCCTTTCTTGAGATTTGTCTACCTATAAGTACCTATGAAGTTTCAAGTTGTTGATATATCTGCCAATTGTCGAGATATATTCCGGACAAAACCTCCTACGGCCTGACGGCCAGGCTGCTAGAAGGACAACCTGAATCAAGTATACAGACCGGACATCTATTGTACTCAAATGACATTCAGGCGAACGATGACCATACAATGACAGTATTAAACTATCCGTACTGAAAAAGTATAGACGGTCATAATTGTGTCGTGTTCTGAGAAAACTGGGCAAAATGCTTGTGCGTAAATTGTAATCCCAGATTAGCCTGTGCAGTCCGCACAGGCTAATCAGGGACGACAATTTCCGCTTTTGTGGAATTTTTCGTTTACATGATGTCTCTTCTTAGCGAAAATCTAGTTTAGGCGGAAAGTGTCGTCCCGGACTAGCCTGTGCGGACTGCACAGGCTAATCTGGGATGACACTTTACGCACAAGCATTTTGCCCAGTTTTCTCAGAACACGTAACAATTGTCCTTGTTTTGTTTTATTGAATTGGCGTTTAAGTACACCGTAAAGCCCGTGGTACACTTTATACCAACAATCAGTTTTTAGAACATGTGTTAACGAAGGGAGGGAAACTGCCAATAAGGTAAGGCACTATGTGTTTTTGTACTTACAGAGTTGTCTTTCATTAACGTATTCTTACACAAAAAATAAAATATTACTGATAAAACTATTAAAGCCGACGTGTAATCCACTATTTAAAAATAAAAATACCACACCACGGAATATAGTGTTTTATAATAACTTCACTTTGAGACTTTATTGAAAGAACTCACTACAACGGAGTGCGTGTGTATAAGGGATTTATTTACAGGTCCTCCAGCGTCTTCACGACTGCTTCATGTATAGAGACTACAACGGAGTTGTACGCAGGAGGGGTTTTATACCAAGTTAACCAGAGGTTAGCACTCATAAGTAAAACAAGCAACATGACAAAATACAAATAGTGATTAAGAAAAGCAAAACAAGCAAAAAAAGAAAAATTTATGGTTTAATGGTTTCTTCCACACTAGAACACGTGCAGCTTACAAACGGATGTATACTTATTATCAAAGTAATTTGTTTTGCAACGAAACAGCATATCTTGAAGTCGATGGTTTACAGGGACCTTTTCACAATTCGGGGACATGAGCAAACTGATTTATACACATTCAATGCACTGCTTCTTAATTTAGTCTATTTAAGGGCTACGTAAACAGTTTAGGGTAAGCTTAAGTATTAATACGATTTGGTATTATATTATGTTAGCATAGATGTTCTATTAATGCATATCATAGACTAAAATCGTATCATTATATATCGTTCATGAGTTTTAAACATCCTTTGTAATAACTTTTTCAGCCGCGTTCCACTTAAAAATTGGAGACTGTGAATTTTGAAACGACATTCCCGTTTATTCCTTGCATCGCCATCCAGTCGGGCCATGATTTGAACGTGGAGTAGGAGCCATAGAAATGTGCTAGAGTCGGATCTTTAGACAGCTCTTCGTACGGGAAGATGACATTGAACAGGTTTACTGCCCAGGAGGCGTTGACCTCTTCAGCTGGCGATTGTGCTCCGATGAGGCCAACGGCTTTGAAAGACGGCATGTCGATTGTGTACAGTGAATCCTTGCTGAACGTATGGGTTACATTTAATGTTTGATTATAGATCTGACTAGTGTCAATCGACTGTCCAGTGATCGGATTGTCAAATACTTTCAATGGTTCCCCTGTTGTATGGTTCAGTAAAACCAGGTTTCCATTATATAGGAGAAAATACTCGTGTAATATAATAAATGCCACGTTTATCACGCCCTTGACATCAAACAATATATGCGATGAATTCCCTGTTATCTCAGATACTGCGGATCCGGTTATTCTCATGGTAAGATTACCTTCGGTTAGAATTTTTCTGACACGTTTGTCAATTTTATGTCCCATTGCTCTTGCATTTGACGAAGTGTTTACAACCGGAATTATGATGTCCGGTAGCCCCGAATGGCGACGCTGATCAATGGTTTTCTTAAACGCTGTCCAAGATGTTTCGTTCGGTGGTTCATTCGTCGATGGCGCGGTCTGATATTTTGAAAAATTTGCTTTTATCAGATTCATTATGTCCGCTGACACGCACTGAAGGCCATCCATGCATTTCCAGACGAGTGTCGTGTAGTAGAGCGCGCCCGGTGTTGTAGACATCTCCATCCACGGCAGGAACTCGGACTTCCGCATCCATGTGCCACACATGGGAATGCTCTTGTCCTCCGATTGCAGATCATGTGTGTTTACAATGTAGGCAAACAGCTCAGCCGCGTCATATATTGGACCCGCTGAATACTGCTGGTATTTGTCGGGTGTTAAAGGATTCGGATATTCCAGCACATAATCAGAATTATAAATAGACACTTGTGGTTGGTTTTCTGGTAAAACAAATGACTTTGGAGCACTGTCTATAATACCATTTACAGGATCGTTGGCGACGTAAAATACCTCATTCGCTTTTCCGCTGATAGGGTTACTAAACACTTGTAATATCTCAGATGTAATTGGATGCCGGTAAACTACAAATTCACGAGACAATGACAGATACGTAGCATCTTTTTGAAGAAGTTTTCTGTTTATATTGTAGCCTTCGAAATTGAATAGTTTCTGTAAACTGTGTCCGCTAACCTTTGCATAGACTGATCCGTTGAAGTAGTCAACCGTAGACACGTTGGGGTCCAGTGAGCCACCAATGCGAATGAAGTTCTCAAGATCGGTATAGCATCTGACACGAACGATCGCGGAAAACAATATGAAAAATCCAACGTGAATAAGTTTATCCATAGTAAAATCGTGCTTGAAATGAGTTTTTACTTCGCTGTCTATTCTCCTAAATTTCAAACATCCATCTGATGCGCCCAGTTGACAATAGTGCATTATCTTGTATACATGAAATTATTATCTGATATGGCCAATTATTATCTGATATGGCCTCATTTATATCGCAGGTCGAACTCGCAGATGTATGGTTCGATGTGATATGGACACTTCAGATCTAGATACCTTTAGAGTTATCATCCAAGATAATAGAGAACGATGACAACTCAAATACGATTTGATAGTGTTAAGTGTCTAAAAATTACGAACATTGAGCTGATTTTTGTTTGACACCGGTATAATACAACTAATTAAACATAAGACATGTGTGCACGAATATGAAAACACGTCCCAACACAAGCAATTTCAACTGATCGCGAAATGTACCGGTGAGTTTGCACGTTATTTAATACATATTATGACTGGTTAGAACTTTCTAATACACATACTGGATTTTTTGGCGGTGACTATGCGCAACATTTTGTCATATAACTATATACTTCTTTTACCAAGTGAATTTGATTTTATGGGAGGATGATAAATATTTTAGATTAACTACTGGAGAAGTTCAATGTAAGGCATACTCATAACTAATTCGGAATACAATGCATTATCAATTGAAATAAAAAACATTGAATCTACCCCTGCATAATTATCTCAACAAGAGTTCCGCGGTCGGAGACATATGCCCCCACAACAGGGCCTTGATTTTCACACTTATTGTGACAGTGACCTTGGACCTAGTGCCCCCAATTTCAATATGGTCATCTACTGTTCAAGGCCAATGCACATGTGAAGTATCAAGTAAATCGGTCAATTGGTTGACGAGTTATTGATTGGAAACGATTTTCACACTTATTGTGACAGTGACCTTGACCTTTGACCTAGTGACCTTAATTTCAATAGGTGCAATGTACTGTTCAAGGCCAATGCACATGTGAAGTATCGAGTAAATCGGTCAATTGGTTGACGAGTTATTGTTGGAAACGATTTTCACACTTATTGTGACAGTGACCTTGACTTTTGAACTATATATAGTGACCCCATTTTCAATAGGGGTCATCTTCTGTCCAAGGCCAATGCACATGTGAAGTATAAAGCCAATAGGTCAATCCGTTCACAAGTTATTGATCGGAAACGAACTGGTCTACCGACAGACACACAGACCGACTGACCTTCATCCCGCAAAACAATATACCCCCTCTTCTTCCAAGGGGGGCATAATAAATCTAGAATCTTAATTTAAATGTGTCGCATTTCGAACAACGTTTTATAACGATATAAGATTAAGATAATAATGTAGTATCACACAAACAAGTTATTCCATTCAGAATTTAATAGCAAATTTAAATATAAAGATTTGATCTCAAAACGAATTGTATAATCTGTAGAAATAAACAGACAAGAGGGGTAATTCCGAGAAGGCGATGAAGCAACTAGTCTGTCTACATCAGAGATGTATGGTCTACCTATCTGGTTTACATATACTACATATATATCTTTTTACATCTTATTAACATTTGAAAGAGATTTGACGCATTCAAAAATAAATAAGTCACCATTAGGCGCTGAAAACCGATTCGCTCATTGTAAACTCTTTAAACCAGCCATATGTGCAACTTATCTCTATAATATTAATTTGAGTTTGCCTTGTAATTATATCTCATTTTGTCCTTATCTTATAGGGTTATACCCATCTGCCTTTGTAATGAAAACTGTTGCAGCTGTGGATTAAAAGGAGAAACATAACCCAAATTAATGTTATTCTTGGTACGCTAGTTAGGAGCATTACATATAACCAGGTTTATTTTTGTTTTTATTATTGGCGCATCTGTAAATGAATTAAAATATAACATAATTTTATCTTTACTTTAAAAAACAGTATTTGTTGCTGTATTTTGAGTTTTATTGAAATGCCATTGATCGTTCCACTTATTCTTATATGGACTTCTATTTAATCATTAAATTGATATTCGTAATGAATTCAAAACAAGAGATGTAATTGTCAGAAACACAATACTCCCTATTGCGCCACTTTGATTTTTTTTTTACTTTTGACCTTGAAGGATGACCTTGACCTTTCACCACTCAAAATGTGCAGCTCCATAAGAAACACATGCATGCCATATATCAAGTTGCTTTGATCAATATTGCAAAAGTTATGACCATTTTTCGAAACCTAAACACAAGTGTGACGGAACTTCAGAAGGACAGACAGACAGACGGACGGACAGTGCAATCACTATATGCCACCCAACCGGGGGCATAATAAAAGCGTGAGTATGATATAGTGACTCATCCATAATGATTACGATCCTAAACGTTTGTTTATTACGCCAATATAATAGTATGGTATGCTGTATTTGCAGTTGTTTTGTTACCACGTGCACCATTTATGTAAGTTGATTTGACTCGTAAACGTGAACACTAATTTTATATGTAATTAGTTGGCAAATACAAATTTATGAAAACGAAATTTTGTCAACGATATTTAATGTAGTGACAACAGAAAAGATACCGTGGGTTCTGAATTTAATGCATTTATTTATCAAAATCGGTCCACTGTTGATTTTCATGTCCAAATGTTCGGACATATTTTTTCTCAAACAGTAAAAACATGTTTCGAGTCCAAGATAATTTTAAGCCGATAAAATATCATTTTGACCGAGTAGTAAGTTCAAAATGAATTTCAGCCAATGAACTGTTTCTTGTTTACTAGAGGCACCCAGGCCGCTGCTTCCAGCGTAGCTCGACTTTACGGTGACATCGCAACAACATTAACCCTGTCCGAAATATGCCCAGTCGGTATGTAATCCGCCCGGGAAATTCAGCCAGACGCCGGCACTCGCAGGCAGGGTGCACTTTCCCCGGCTAGTGAAGGGCCACAACCGGTTCAGGAGCCAGGAGGGATGGTAGTTGTGCTTGACTCGCCGCATGCAGAACGTTCAGCCCTTCGAGGTGGACTCGCCGCCGGACTGCAGGACCAAGTTTACTTACTGCTAGTTCAGTGAGTACCGCTGTCATTGCTAGCCCCATTTCTTTTACAGCATACTGAAAGAATATGTTTCATAAACAATAAAACAGACTTTTAAAAGATACGTTTTAGGACTGTGAACATGATTGTACTGTTATATTTCAACACCTCATAAAAAAGCTGTTGACTGTAAACACTATCACCGGAAAAGTCCATCCAGTCCAACATCTTGACAATTTTATGTGGGTCGAAGCATATAAGAGGAAGAGGCCAGACTGCAACGTCAACTAATCATTTCAAACTAGTAATGCAGTCTTACAATCAAAATCCACAATTCAATTTCACAAAGACACAGCAACGATAAATAATTAACATTCGGATTTTCATCGAGTGTTAAAAAAAAATAAAGCAATAATTAGATGAAGGGAGTTTTATGTTCTATCTGAAAATGTATTAGGGTAGAGGCATTTATTAGGGCATATATGGTAGTTTCTAAACGAAAAATGCTCAAATGAAATTTATAAAATGCAAATAAAATATTCACATGAACAATACACTTATGTTATTTATAAACGTATTACCTGACTTAACATAATGAAGGAATGGTAAATTTAATTTTCTCACCATTTGAGAGCAAATTAATGTAACCATAGATGAAAGAAGTCTTACAGCTTTAAACACTGATGCAAACTAAACAGATATTATAGTATGATGAGTTATCTTGGAAGGCTGCCCTCCCCCTTCTTCCAAAACTTATTAAGTCTCGAGTTACCAAGTTTTTCTCTAGTTTTGGTACTTACTGTAGCAATATTAGTTCATTAAGAACTGTAGGAAATAGTGAAAGACTAGAACATTTATCAACAAGTCATGCAGTCCGCCTAGCGATCGGGAGGTCATGGGTTTGAACCCCACTGGGAGCGTTCCTTTGATCTCCCCCAAAGACACCAAGTACTGGTTCTAGTCCCAGGAAACGGACTCGAGAGCGTTTATATAAGCCTATGGCTTTCCATGCAATCGAGCAAAAATAAATAGGTTTAAACTAACAAGTCATGCAGTCTGCAGACATGGCGAAAGCCCTTCCAGCTTATTCAAATTGTACAAGGTCGACAATGAAATGCATGATCATCAGACTTACTGTCCAGTAATTTTTGCTTTCAAAGATTGTAACCCCCTTGCAGTTTTCACAACAACATTATTTTGTGGTAAGCGGTTCATATTTCTGGACAAAAAAAGGATCATTTTCATTAACTTTCGTTACAACCGTCAGAAAAAGACTGCAGCAAGGTCCCATTCAAAACGTTTAAGCATCTCCAGTTGTCACCAAACAACATCAGACTTAAATATTGGTTCGCGAAAGAAGTAGGACGTTTACGATTATACGTTGTGTTGCAATGTGTAGCAAACGTGATTCCAAGATAGATGACAATAAAAAGAAATTGTGATGCTCTGCTAAAATGACAAATAACAAACGACGGACATCATATAATTAGTATGGGTTGATGAAAAGAGAGTGTCATTCACCGGTGGAGAATACGTTTTAGATACAAATGACAATTTTTGTATAAGAAATTAATGTTTTGAATGTATGTCAAAGAATGAGTGTTTGTAAATTGGAGTTCAGTCTACTCGCAAAGAAAATACATCTAAAATAATTATCGTTTGAAAATGGAAAAAGACAAACATGGTTTGATTAATATGTTAGTGGATCTGTGTATAATAAGATTCTTGTGCATATTCTGCTGTATTATGTTTAATGCCACAATACAGTTTACTGTAATGGCATGTTAGTAAAATGGAAGATATTGAAAGAATATTTAATATATTAATTAATGTTAGTTAAATTCATAAATAACACTCAAGTATGTATGTTTATAGTCGTTAATATAGTTTCCCCAAACTGAAACTAATATTCTAAATTTATTTCCCAAAATCCGGCTCTACCCAATATATTATTGTTTGCTCTTTCTTGAATAAACTATGCTAATTCCCTTTATGAATTTACTTTGCCATGCCACTATGCCCTCCTTGATAACACACTTACAATTGAGGCCGGTGAAATCATGCCCTCCTTGGTAAAACACTTATAATTGAGGCGGTAAAATTTACAACTGGCCTGTACATGTTTTCTCCTCATACGACAGTCTGGCCTGTAAATTGTGTATTTCGCCATGTCTGAGTCATGCACAGCTTACTGTTGATAACATTTATAATTTTATAAGACAATTAAAGTGGACACTACCTTATTATTATTACAATAAAGCCCTCAATAAACATACCAGGTTGTAGAGTTTTCCAAAGTCCCCCTCAAATCTCTGCGCTTCTGCCCCCTTGGCTCGGGCACTGGCCTCTGCCTCCTCGATACGCTGTTGCAACTGAAGAAGTTCAGCAGAGACCAGTGCCTCCCCAGACAAGCGCTGAGGTACCATGACCTCAGGCTGCTGGGGTGTCCAATAGATGGACTGCTCTGAGATGTCTGAGGGGGTCTGGGGCATCTGTGGGGTTGCACGATTATGGGGGGTCTGAGGCATCTGTGGGGTTGCACAATTATGGGGGGTCTGAGGCATCTGTGGGGTTGCAC
>VMBQ01000775.1:15119-58378 GCA_007657795.1 Dreissena rostriformis
GGACTGATATAACAACTTCCTGTTGAAATGATATAAAACAAGAGCACCGCAGAGCGGATGCCAATGCTCGTCTGCGGGTGCACTTTTGAAAAAAAAAAAATGTTTTTTTTTTTACCTTTGACCTTGAAGGATAACCTTGACCTTTCACCACTCAAAATGTGCAGCTCCATGAGATACACATGCATGCCAAGTATCAAGATGCTGTCATCAATAATGCAAAGGTTATGACAAAACTTTACCCTAGGTTAAAGTTTTAAGACAGACAGACAGACACACACAATGACCGACAGACAGACAGGCCAAAAACAATACACCCCCTTCTTTTTTTAAAAAGGGGGCATAAAAACTACATTTCCAGCTTCAATAATGTGTTTGTTACATGGCAACAACAATGTCTTTTCTATTCATAAGAATGTACATAACATACAAGGCCAAGTGGTGACACCAATGTATTTGCAATCTCACCTTACACTGAGAAAAGGCTAACAAGATTCTTCTATTAGCGATGTTACCTAACATACCAATATTGGTAACCACAACAACCCGAGTTGCAGAGTTGCTAATTAATTTCTCCCTCTCAGGAAAAAATCAATAATCTTTACAGTAAGCCAGTTAGATAAGTGGCTGTCAGAAGCACAAAGATGTGATCTGATGGAATTTCAAACCATTATTTATCACAAATAATCAGGACCCGTATTCACCAACCCATTCTTAGACTTAAGAATAAAGAATAGACTTAGAACCATGAAAAACACATCCAGCTTTGAATAAATACTTGCTACCACTGGTGATAATGTCCTGAAAAGAAGAATGATGTAGATAGGAGGTAGTTAATGCCAAGTTTGGATCAAAATTAAATCAATTCTTGAATATTCCAATTAAAAAAATATTCTTTATTCGAAGACTTAACCCTTTGAGCGCTGGAACCGAATTTTAAAGGCCTTTGCAAACAGTTTGGATCCAGATGAGACGCCACAGAACGTGGTGTCTCATCAGGATCCAAACTGTTTGCTATTCTGATAGTATTCTTTGAAAAAAAAATCGAAGAAAATGCTAATTTTAGAAATTCAGCAGACACCATTTTAGCAGACGACAAATTTCCCAGCATGCAAAGGGTTAAGTCTAAGAATTGTTTGGTGATACAGACCCAGGGCTGTATTGATGTCTGGCAGCAATGTTCATGTATATATCTTTACCAAATTGTTTTGTGCAGCATATGGCAATCAATTAATTATTGACACAGCCAAATCTTATTTCCATCCTCACCAACCAGTCAACTACTTATTGTTTTCTCATTTTGATTTTTATATTAATGATGTATCTTTCAACCCTTAAATAAGTGGTTCTATAATTAAGACTAAGATAACGATGTAAGAATGACATATTTTAAGTTATACATGTACATGTAGCTGCATTTTCACTGTGCATTATTTGAAATGAATATGTGAGCATTCATAAATTGTTTGTGGTACTAAACTTTGACTTACATCAATAACCAAATATAGTATGATAAATCCAACAAAAACACATTTTTTTTTCCTATTCTATCAACGTTTCGGCTTACGCCTTCATCAGGATAACACAAATAAACAGAAAGCGGATGTTATGTCATTGACTTAACGTACATTACATTGCGGGAAAATGTATGTCAATAAAATGAAAGGCAAATAAATGAAGCTTAACTTTCGGATTCAAGAATAATATCAATTACCAAAAAAAAATATATATTTATAACATATTCATGTAAAATTTCTAATGCATTTACACACATTCGTTGCCAGTATCAAAATAAAGCCAATGGGCTACGTAACAAGTAAAACCAATGGTGTCTTGTTTAACTCAGTAACAGTAAACTTCTTAAATGCTTCCCACGTTTATAAAATCTATAAACAAAGAAAACTCTGTAAGTAGCCGGAAGCATTCACGTTTTCCTNTGTGACGGAAGGACAGACAGACAGACAGACGGACAGTGCGATCACTATATGCCACCCTATCGGGGGCATAAAAACAGAAAGCGGATGTTATGTCATTACATTGCGGGAAAATGTATGTCAATAAAATGAACGTCAATTTAATGAAGCTTAACTTTTGGATTCAAGAATAATATCAATTACCAAAACAACATATATATTTATAACATATTCATGTAAAATTTATAATGCATTTACACACATTCGTTGCCAGTATCAAAATAATGGGCTACGTAACAAGTAAAACCAATGATGTCTTGTTTAACTCAGTAACAGTACCCTTCTTAAATGTTTCCCAAATTTATAAAATCTTTAAACAAAGAAAACTCTGTAAGTAGCCGGAAGCATTCACGTTTTCCTATAAAAGGAAATCAGACAGTAGTGACCATTTTGGAATATACCCCTCTTGGCTTGTTTTAGGTTGGGATTTTTTAATAACAAAACATTCTAATCAACAATTAGCAATAATTCCAACGTAAAGCGCTTGAAATTGAAAAATCCGTCCATGCGCTCGAAATGTTCGGATCAATTTTTTTTGCAGGAAATGCAACTAGCTACTCTGGGGATAATGCTAAGTTGACCTTGACTCGACTAGCCCTGAATACAACCCCAAGCTAGGTCTATATACAAGCTTGCTCTATCAAAAGTTTCATCAAGATTGGTCAATGCAAACTTAATTAATTAACCACACACCACCTGTTTGATGAAACATGCCGCCCGCCCGCCATACCCCTATCTTATAACCATTATTTCCAACTTTGCTGAAAACCTGATTAAAACTATACATACGTTTAAAGGTTTGACAACACATACCACTGACTCTAAAATGTTAAAGTTTAGTTTCATACCCCAGTATGAGATCTGAGGTCAACTCTTATGTAAGTTACATACCCCAGTACGAGATCTGTTCTCAACTCTTATGTAAGTTACATACCCCAGTATGAGATCTGAGGTCAACTCTTATGTCAGTTACATACCCTAGTATGAGATCTGTTCTCAACTCTTATTTAAGTTACATACCCCAATTATGAGATCTGTTATCAACTCTTATGTAAGTTACATACCCCAGTATGAGATCTGTTATCAACTCTTCTGTCAGTTACATACCCCAGTATGAGATCTGTGGTCAATTCTTATGTAAGTTACATACCCCAGTATGAGATCTGAGGTTAACTCTTATGTAAGTTACATACCCCAGTATGAGATCTGTTATGAACTCTTATGTCAGTTACATACCCCAGTATGAAATCTGTTATCAACTCTTATGTAAATTACATACCTCAGTATGAGATCTGTTATCAACTCTTATGTAAATTACATACCCCAGTATGAGATCTGTGGTCAATTCTTATGTAAGTTACATACCCCAGTATGAGATATGTGTTCAACTCTTGTGTCAGTTACATACCCCAGTATGAGATCTGTTATCAACTCTTTTGCTAGTAACATACCCCAGTATGAGATCTGTGGTCAACTCTTATGTAAGTTACATACCCCAGTATGAGATCTGTGGATAACTCTTATGTCAGTTACATACCCCAGTATGAGATATGTGGTAAACTCTTATGTTAGTTTCATACCCCAGTATGAGATATGTGGTCAACTCTTATGTAAGTTACATACCCCAGTATGAGATCTGTTATCAACTCTTATGTCAGTTACATACCCCAGTATGAGATCTGTTGTCAACTCTTATGTTAGTTTCATACCCCAGTATGAGATCTGTTCTCAACTCTTATGTAAGTTACATACCCCAGTATGAGATCTGTGGTCAACTCTTCCTGCGTGGTGTACGAGTCATCGCTGTCTTCATCTTCACTGCACAGCTCATCTTCCTCCCCAAGGTCACTACCTGCAAGCAAAGAAAGGGACTATGAGCACAATTGAGCCTCACTCTGAGAAAACTGGGCTAAATGCAGTCCGGACAGGCTAATCAGGGATGACACCTTTTTCCTCAACTTGATTTTCGCTTCGAAGCGACTTCCATTAAATGAAAAAAAAAACATAAAAGCAGAAAGTATCATTCCTGATCAGCCTGTGCGGACTGCATAGGCTAATCTGGGACACTTTACGCACATGCATTAAACCCAATTTTCCCAGAACGATGCTCATATATACACAAATTGGTGCCACAGTCGTTTTGCAATGGATCCACAAAATTTACTTTCTTACTTTAATCTTGCGTCAAACCTGCCAAAAAGTGTTTAAATTACAGGCACTCTGTAGTATATAGAGCTTAATCTTATCCTATTCGTGACTTGCTTAATTCTACAGCCATCTGCATTATTCACTCATTTGCACCTTACAGATTAAAAGCATAACTTAGTTTCACAAACCTGTCAGAGAAATATGGTAACAGATTTTAATGTCTGCCAAAAATTTTGGAGCTGTCAGACAAACCGTCTGACAAGAAATAAAAAAAGTTCACATGAAATTGTGACTAATAGATTAACCAAGCAATTAAAGCTTTTAAACAAAATGCATGTTCCATTTGCAAAATAGAGATGTACTGTGTAAGGCATTGTTATTGAATAAATAAGAACTTCTGTATCTACCAAATGCTGTGCATGTGTAAAGTTAGCTGATAAACCAGTTCTTACCTGTAGGTGTTGCACTTCTTATCTGAAGGGATGGTGAGGGAATGTTTATTTTACTCTTCTTTTGTTTGTCAAATAGGTCCTTTCTTAGTTGCACTCCGCCTTTTGAAAAATGTCTGCAATATACATATATATGTTACATAATTTATGTAAAAACATCATGTATGAATTATATGTAGTCTTTATAATACAATGCATGCTAAAATAATTTTGATTGATTTATATAAATTAAATATTCCAATTTTAATTTTAAAGTTTTATCTTTAAAATGTTATTTAGCATGCGTTATGTTGAAAAAAAGGTACCAAATATAAAAAAATGCTGTAAGTATTTTCTTTATTTAAATCTTAAGTAAACAGAACCTAAGCTTACCAGCCATTAATCTTTTGAGCAACATTCAACAAAATTAATCATGTCTTTGTTTAAGAAAGGTCTACTTATTGACTAAAACATTAACACGTGCTGCTTACTTACTTTAATATATAACTAAGTGCTAGAGATGATGGTTGCTGAACTTCCTGCTTTTCAAGAAGTTTGGGGTCAGCATCTGAAGTTTGGAATAACAGAATAAGTTTTATTAGGCACAGCAATCAACTTTTCTAGTTTGTAATCCATGGGTAAATATAATTATCTAAACAATATATTTTGAATATTCAGTTAAAACTATTTTTAAACAACAAAACACCATTGAACAACAGCATTAACAGCCATCACCAGGTCCATATTCAGAAAATAAAACAATACTGAAGTTCTACTTTCGGTTTGATATTTTCCTTATTTTATGACAGCTGATCACCCGGAAGTGCGCAAGTTCCCCGCAATTAAATTGTAAACACTCCCAATTTTGTCAAAAATTACGTTTAAAAAGAATATATGATGCCCCTTATATATACAGTATGATACATACCAATATGAGAGTCTTCGATATGATGGATTAGATCGGCTAAAGTAGTAAATGCTCTTCCACAACCCTGAAATTTACAGTTGTTCAGAAGAAACACAGCCATTTGCATTAAGATAAAGCCTCGTTTTGATTACTCATTAGCATAATGTGTGATAAAAACTTCCATATTTTTAAAATATATAATATCGTACCATGAATTCTTTTAGTTTCAATAAGTTCATGTTGATAAAAAGACTGATGGTAAAAAGATTGGTAAAAATGAATAAAATAATGACACTAATACATCTTATGAACATGGAAAGATGTACGCGCAAAATTAGTTTTGCGTCTTTTATCTCTGAGTCTGCATTTGTTAGGTACACTCTCTTCCACATATTTGTGAACGCTTATTTTAAAGTAAATGTTTTAGAAAACGGCTGCAGTGGCACAAGGAAAATTCACTTGATTAAATCTATAATAATTGCCTTAAACACACGCATAATATACGTATGCAGTTTCGCGGATCTTTGAAAGCAGACACACCGAACACAATGTTGAATATCTATCGGTATATTATAAGTGTAAGATAAACGATATTGTAATGACATTATTCATGCACATAGACAGTATTAAATCGCTTTCTACATCTACGTCGTGCATCGCTGCAGTCAAAATTGATTATTCCGCGACGGGTGGTGCATGATAGAATAAGGATAAAGAGTGTAAAATAGTAAAGTAAGAAGCTAAATGTTTACACTATTTTTTTTTTGGTATCGGGTCCGTTCGCCCTAGTTACACATTCGCCCTGGGTCCGTTCGCCCTGAGTCCGTTCGCCCTATATTATCATTTGCTTATTGGGGTATAATTAAACAGTTGATTTTTCACACACGTAAGCAATTTTGTACCAAAGTTTTTCATTAATTAATATAATAAGCAATTAGTGAAAATTACTGGCCTTTGTTACAAACACGCTTACAAGTTAAAGAGCGCCATCTTGATTTTTCACGCATGTAACCAAGTTTATACCTTAAGTTTTCATTAATTAATATAATAAGCAATTAGTGAACATTACTGGCCTTTGTTATAGACATGCTTACAAGTTAAAGAACGCCTTCTTGTATATTTCGGTAACACTTTTTTGTTTGATATTTTCCTTGCTTTGATAATAAAATTTAGGGCGAACGAACCCAGGGCGAACAGGATTTAGGGCGAATGGGAATAAGGGCGAACTGAAATTAGGGCGAACGGACCCGGTTTCTTTTTTTACATAAGATCAGGTCTGTTATGTTGTTACAAATCTATCGAACAGACCACACCTTCCAACTGATATAACTGTGTTTCATTTCAGTAGATGGTTTAATTTCAAATCCTTTATGGCTGCTTTGACTGTATCTGACTTGATAGTTAACAGACAGAAGGATATAGTAAAGCAGAATCACCAGATACGTTTCATCTCTCTCCCTCACGTCTCTCGGTGGCCGCCAAGTGGTTTGAACCTCAACCGACACAGCCATTAGGGGAAGTTATAAAAGAGTAACTTTGTAGCTGGCGCTGATCAACTTATTTAGAATCTTGTTGTTGTTACCTCCCGCTTGAAGAATACCAATTCAGCGACGTGTGCAGATAAGTTGTTCCAGGTGGTAATTATTCTTGGGAAGAATCTGTGTTTATAGTATGATGTAGATGTCGATATCGGCAGAAACTTGATGGAGTGATTTGACCGTGTCCTGCTCGAGCCAGGGAAAAGTTATTGAATCACTGGAATGTCTATGAGGTCGTTTGAGATCTTAAAGACAATAAATTGTCAGCTGGGATTTGGTTCTTATAGACTCTAGGGTTCCCTACTTAAGGTGGTCAAGCATGGATGTGACACTATTGGTGTTGTGATATCGGTTCATCAGTTACCTGGCTGCTCGGCTCTGGACCATCTCCAGATCATGGATATGTTCCTTCTGGTATGGGCTCCAGACATTGCTGCAGTATTCTAGGTTTGGGCGAATGAAGGAAAAGTATCCTGCACTTTTTACCTCCTCGTTTCCTATGCGTATCAGCTTTACAACGATTAGTTTCGTTCTATTCATATTTGTATAAAATAAGCATATCATAACCTATATAACACAGGATAAAAACAGATTGTTTGCGATTTATTATTTATAAAGCCATGTTTTCTTTAGTTGTACAGTGATGCTTTTGCTCTAAATCCCATCGTCGGAAATGAACGAGCCCTGTTTTGTTTAATCAATGAGATAACCAGCTTCGTGTATATTAACTTTCGTTGGATCACTAGGTCTGAATCTGGATATTTACGTTGCAGAGACTTTCAGCGTTTGCGCAACGGGAGCGAGTGTGCTTAATCCCACTGTAGTACAGTTGACCTGAAGCTGTCAACCGTTTAAGTGTGCACAACACTATGTGCACAGTTTTGCACTGTATTTGCACGAGGCACTTTGAGTTATGTATTGAGTTTCTTTCGACTGTATTTTCGGCCTTATAATCTAGGCAAGGTTTTGCGGTAACTGTACGTTTGGATTGATGGACTGGAGATAGAAAGTCCTGGAATGACAAGGCTGGCACCAGCCCCTAAGCCACCTTATATAAGAAGGTCAACCTGTTTGTCTTCCTTCTTTCCTAGAGTGGAGGGATCTTCATGCCTTCTAGCATACTTGTGACGCAATCAGTTGTTCTGTTAGAGCAATCACCAGTAATGAATGTCGCTTCCTGTTTGGATAAGTGTTTTAATTTCTTTTTTTTTAGGTATGGGTCCCAGACGAAAGAGCTGTATTCAAGTGTGGACATTACCAAAGCAAGATAGGCCGTTTTACGGCAGGATTCCGGGCAGTGTTTTAGATTGCGCTTAAGGAAACTGAGTGTTTGGTGATCTTGTTTATGTGATTGAGCAAGTTAAGTCTTTAAATATTGTTACGCTGCGATTTGGATTTTCTGGAACTTGTTGAAAGATGTGAAGTTCAAGCTGGTTGAATTTTGAGGTTGTTTGGTTTACGGTCAGGATGCAGCGTTATTTTGGCGTTGAAGCGCATCCGCCACGTGTTGGCCCAGACTTATAATTGGTTCAGGCCTTGCTGTAAGATATAGCAAAGACCTATCAATATGTATATTGATAGGTCTTTGAATATAGTGATCCCGTCGACTTTTGATAGCACGGTATACCGGTACAAGAAAATCGTCTGCAAAAAGGCGAACGGAGGACTGTACATTAATTCTGGTGTATAATTTATGTGGCAGGGGAATACCATGTACTGCGCCCTGGGGTACACCGGATTCGACTGTAGCCGGATTGGATTCCTCTCCTTCCACAACGACTTTCATACTCCTGTCTGTGAGGAAGTCCTCGAGTCAGAGGTTGAAGTTTCCAGTTACGCCATTCTGCTCTAGCTTATTTAGGAGCTTTTCACGTGGGACAGTATCGAACGCCTTACTTAAGTCCATGAAAGCCTCGTCTATATTTGTACCAGAGTCTTAGCTGCTTAGATGATCGTGAACAGTGGTCAGAATTTGTGTTTCGCAGGAGTATCAAGTTCGAAAGCCATGATGTAAATTAGTAAGGATGCTGTTATTCTCCAGGTGGGTTACGATTTGTTTACAGATAATATGCTCTAGAAGCTTGCATGTTACGCTGGATAGGGCAATAGGTCTGTAATTTTCGGCTAGATGCACGTCTCCTTTCTTGTAAACGGACGAGACAAAAGTGTTTTTTCAATCACTGGGAAGTTTTACTGGGTCTATAGATTTTTGGAAGATCATCGACAGAGCAGGTGCTAACTGACTGGCACAAGTTTTCAGTACAATGTTTGGGATTTGGCCGATATTAATATTTTAGTATCACTCGGTGCAAACATAATATTAAAAATTGTGTTATTTTTTGGTGTAACAAATTTTTACAAGACTTTCATTAGAATTGGTGTATATATCTTATGTCTGAATTACGAAAATTAGCTAGCAATTCCTCTGCATTTGAAATTGTGCGTACATGGTTCATATCGTTACGGAAGTAAACAGTGACGCATGCGCAGTAACCGGTCTCCTTGTCGAACGTAAAGGTTAGTGTAAAAGATCTAGCTGGTAACATATCCAAATCTGTCTGTTGTTTTGACATCTGTGCGTAATGACAGTAGACTCTCATCAATGCTAAATTAGTGAAATGTGTTTTTAATGCATGTAGTATTATTTGTAAGGTAAATACTTACTTTTGTTGTGTGAAATATACCTTTACTTTTTTACCGTAAATTTCAGATTTTAAGTAGGCAGCACCAATTTTCCTGCAAAATGTACGCCTGTGCCAGAATTGCCGCCCCAGCTGCACGATGCATCGTAAGTTACTGAGCACATATGTTTTATTGGACGATATGCATATTCAGTTCAATTTTCTGCGACAGTTTTCTTAACCGGAAAGGTCAAGTTTTTCGATCTGTCAACCGTTTCATTTGACTTTGTTGCATATTTTCGAAGTCTAGCTGCCTGCTGTTGTGAAATTAAAGAGGATATAAAACACCTTAAGTTACGCTATGTTATGTTCATACGTTTGAAAGTGACAAAACTTCAGCTGTGAAGGAACACATTTTTGATTGATTTTATTAACTAAAATATTGTTTACCCCACCCACCTTGACCTTGAATGTTCAGTGTTTTATTAAAACTTGTTTATTTAACAAAGAAACATTTTGTTACTTGAAACCATAGCCTTTCTAAGCAATAAGTAAATATGCACAGTTTGTTTAGTTTGTTTTGGACTTTTTAAAAGAAAAGAATGATAAATACAATTTTTTTTTTCGATTGGGGAAAATTATTATCAATTAGATTGGGAAAATTAGGGCGTAAAATCCTAAATTTTGGAAAATTTGCCTCATTGAATCTTATCATATGTAATTGAAGCTCTTTTTCATTTGTTGGTTCCCATTAAATTTTAATTTTCTTTATGCAATTGAGTATACTCGTGCAAAAGATGTTGGATCTCGGACACTTGCGATTGGTTGAGGCCCGGTATAATGTCCAAAAGTCGTGGTCCTTTTGTCCAGTAAAAAATAGGTTGCATATTAAACTTTGTTTTGAACTGAAATGAAAACAAAACTGTGCGTTTGCCAGATATATTGACAGGTTTCCTTTACATACCAATAATATTACCATAACCATAGTAAAATTGAATTATTATTAACTCACCTGTGAAACACACTTGTTATTAGCTGTGACATAAAATAGAATTCTAATAGAATTTGTGTCAATATGATCATATGAGGTGATCTGGTTTCCATTCTTTTAACAAAGGTTCTTTAATAGCATGGAACCATGCAACCTTCGCCCTTTCCGTGACCTTGTCGACATCTAAAGCAAAAATTACCAATTGTGGCAGCAACATGATGTGTTATAACTTGTTAACTTGTACAATGGTAAAAAAAAATGCTTTAATACCAATAATATGCTTTGGTAGGTCTTCATATCAACTTTTCTAAACAATAACCTAGGACAATATTTGTGTTATCATTTCAGGTGTCGAGCTCAAGCAAAGCTTTGGTCAGACCTATCAGCTGCACTGTTTTCTCAAAAGATGTAAGATGTAACGTTTTGTTTAAAAAAAAACTTCCATCTGTTTTTCACTTTTTGCATACTGTTAAACAATTTGTTAATACTGTTAAGTCTGAAGATTGTGAATATAGAGATTTGCTACTATAAACGTCTTCATGATATATTTTCAACCTTTGGACAGAGTAAAATTGCATGAGGTACTGGAATAACTTCCAGAATACTGCTTCTCCTGATCAGTTAAATGTGTCACTGTAAGTCTACTATAAATTTGCAGTTAATTGGCCAGTAATTTGGAATTCAGGCAAATAATGTGTGGCCATTAATCAGCGATTTTCCTTGTCCAATTGGGAAAAGTACCCGTACCGGTCCAATTGGGAAAAATCGAGTCGTGAAAACGACAAAATTGGGAAAAATAGAGTTGGAAAACCTCAAATTGGGAAATTGGTTTATTTGATTTTTTTGCTCCCAAATACTTTAAAATTGGAAACTAAGTGTTTTCAAGCTGTCAATATTATATTCACCTAGGTTCAAGCCATATTGTTGCAAAGGGAAACTAACTAAATGTTGCATTTTCCACAAAAAAAAAAAATTNTATTTGCTGGTACAAATTCCTTTGTATTCATCCACAACTTACACCAATCACTATATAATTATTATTTGTTTATTATAGTCTCATCAGCATAATTGCATACAGTCACATATATACCACTACTTTAAAACATGAAACACAATCATTGCTGCCACTCAATTTTGAGTTACAAGAGACTATTATGTATGCCTCGTAAAACCCGTGTTTTAATAAGAGCGCGAAATTGTTGCTGTCGTCTGTCGCGCATGGAAAGCGTGCGTGTTGCAAGAGTGCTGTAACTAAATATAGACTTGTAACTAGGTACATGTATTTTCTAGAATGAAAAACTCACATTGGAATAAATGCACTCAATTAGAAAGTCCCATGGCAACTACAGAAAAATACGTCAATTTACGATTGATTCAACAACAACAACATTTTTGTTGACTAATACATGAACCTAGTAAGTGAGACTTGTGAATAACTGCAAAAAAATTATAGTGAACAAAAGTGTTAATGGTGCTAGTAACATATATAAAAAAAGTTGATGCCAGTTTTCAGGGGTTAGCATTATTATTTATATCCATACAAAGATTATGATATGACTTGTGTAACTTTATATGAATAATTTTGTTTGCAAATTATGTCATCTAAAAATGAATAACACAGACAAAAACACAATTCTTGTACACTTATTTTTGCGCTTCAAAATTGACCCCAGCATTTTTCAATTTGACCCCTCAAAATTTCAGTCCAGGGGTCATTGACTCCTGGTTTTTAAAATCTTTTGAAATCCCTGTAACAATAAAACAAAAAGTGCTAGATTACACCTTATTTGATATAAAATAAACACATAGCAGACAATGAAGACATTCCACAAGAATTAAGATTAAAAAGAAATGTTCTTGAAAAATGCATTAATAACACTATTTCTATTGCTTCTAGTGACTTACTGTTTTCATAAATAAGATATATATTACAAAAGTAACGTTAAATGTTGGTTTATAAAAATAAAAAATAAATCAACAAGTTTAAACTTTTATTTTTATTTTTGTTGTCGACTCTGTGATTTTTGTTCTTTTATTTTTTATTTTATTTCGACCCCCCGACCCTATTTTTCTAAAATAAATCCCGTAAATCAATTTATTAAAAAATGTTGGCCTAAAGCAAAAATTACCAATTGTGGCAGCAACATGATGTGTTATAATAACTTGTTAACTTGTACAATGGTAAAAAAAAAATGCTTTAATACCAATAATATGCTTTGGTAGGTCTTCATATCAACTTTTCTAAACAATAACCTAGGACAATATTTGTGTTATCATTTCAGGTGTCGAGCTCAAGCAAAGCTTTGGTCAGACCTATCAGCTGCACTGTTTTCTCAAAAGATGTAAGATGTAACGTTTTGTTTAAAAAAAAACTTCCATCTGTTTTTCACTTTTTGCATACTGTTAAACAATTTGTTAATACTGTTAAGTCTGAAGATTGTGAATATAGAGATTTACTACTATAACGTCTTCGCGATATATTTTCAACCTTTGGACAGAGTAAAATTGCATGAGGTACTGGAATTACTTCCAGAATACTGCTTCTCCTGATCAGTTAAATGTGTCACTGTAAGTCTACAATAAATTTGCAGTTAATTTGCCAGTAATTTGGAATTCAGGTAAATAATGTGTGGCCATTAATAGTTATGAAAATTTAGGGGAGACTACTAAAGTAATTGAAGTTATGACCTAAAAGTGAAGTTATAGCTGTACCCAATAAGGAATAAAATTTGTTTTATTCAAATTGTATATGTTAAATGTTTATGTCTGATTCTAACTACTTTAATCTTCTCTTTCAGTTCACTGGTGTCACAGTAACTCCGGTAGGTTTGTTTGAAACAAACTTGTGTTTCTTATTTTACCCATATTGCATTAATATTATGACATGTCTGTCTTTTGTAGAAGTTGTTAAAGTTAGTTTTTTTGTTACTATAACTATTTATGTTTGTATGGAGTATGAAAAACTTGGTATCAATTCATAGTTTTTATCTGAGATTATGAATAGTGAAAGATGTTCTTGCCTAATGAGCATGAATTACTACTGACTGTTTATCATTTATGGGTTGTTCAGCTATTAATTTTAATATCCTTTGTATTACTACTTGTATAAAATAATAACTGAAGCTGCCCTCTGAAAAATCCTTAATATTCATGGAGTTTTCTACCATTATTAAAATTACGCTTCGATAATAAATTTCCCTATCATATCATGCATTTTGTTCTTTTAATTGAAGGCTAGGGTTAATTGTCGCATGCTTAGTAAAAAAGAAAACCTGAAAACATACTTGTATAGTTATAAACTTGTTACAGATGAGAAACTTCCAGACCAGTGTTGCCAAACGTGATATTGACCAGGCTGCCAGATACATTGGAGCTGGTGCTGCCACAGTAGGAACCGCTGGTGCCGGTAAGAACAGATGCTCTTGAATAAACATGACAATATCTCTGTTAAAAACTTTGAACTGAATCTTTCTAATCTTTTTCAAATATTTTGTACGCCCCCGACGTGGGCATATAGTGATTGCACTGTCCGTCTGTCCTTCTGAAATTCCGCAGGGGTTTTTCTGCCTATTTTGGGAAAAGGAGTCTGACCAAATTGGGAATTTTTATCGAAAAAATTGTTCATTTTGGGAATTTTCGAGTCGATAAAACTGTCAATTTGGGAATTGTATCATGCTTAAATAAGTCAGTGGTTTAACAAATAAATTTGTTTTTATTTGTTATTTTGTCTTCTTTATATATACACATGCAATATTGGGCATGTTCAACGTTTATTCACTTCATATTTGAATGTATTTGATGAAGACTGAACTTTATCTGAGTCGCTAAAGGCTTTATTATGTAGCGGANACAAAAAAATATATATCTATTTATAGTAATGATCAACCAGAACCTTTTTCTTAACATAAACTATCTATCATTTATTTTTAATTGTTTTGAACCTTTCCCGCATATATAGTAAAATCCCGACTCAAACGATTCCCCAATACATCTGTATCATTCAGAGTCCGACTCTAGTACTGCATACTTACTACTTTTCCAGATTCTATTCATTACCTGACAATCCCGTTTTTTTTATGTCCCCCAGTCTTTACTGGAGGACATATTGTTTTTGCCCTGTTTGTTTGTTGGTTTGTTTGCACAAACTTTAACATTGGCCATAACTTTTGCAATATTGAAGATAGCAACTTGATATTTGGCATGCATGTGTATGTTATGGAGCTGCACTTTTTGAGTGGTGAAAGGTCAAGGTCATCCTTCAAGGTCAAAGGTCAAATATATGGGTCAAAATCGCTCAAAAGGGGACATAGTGTTTCACAAACACATCACTTGTTTCATTTTTAAAAGCAAATTCTGGTAAATATTTACGACAAACATGCTCAAAATTTCACAAACACAGAAGTTGCCATTTTTCTAAAGTTTCAAATGAATTTCGGCATAAGTGACTATTTATAGATTTGATGCAATATTAAGCGCAGCCGCATTTGATAATTACTTTTACTGTGCCATGACGTCATTTTTCATTGTCAAAACGAAAGTGCAGTTTCTTTGTGTACTAAACCTATTTTTTGTTCGTTCGAAAAATAGTTCGCAATTTGTATCGATGTTGCAGGTGTTATGGAACTGAATATATATTTCTCAACTTGAAAAACAACACTCGCCCGGTCGGTTGAGTATTTAACGAACTGTACTCGCCCGACCGTCAACTTCACTTGCAAATGCGAGCGATCGAGTGGATTTTTCGAGGCCTGCCTTGCCTTTTTTTAGGTCACCTGAGCTGAGCTAATGTTTGTGATCTCCTTTTGTCTGTCCTAGATTGCCCACCAAGTATTCATGAACATTAATCATAACATTTGTCCTTATCATATCTCTGCAAATTTCCACACTGGTTCACATGGCATTAAAAACTGGGTCAATGGGTCAAATAAAAGAGATAAAATCTTGTAAAGACTATAGAAGATTTTTTGCGCATCCTTCATGAAACTTGCATTGAAGTTTTTTGTAATACTTTCTTGGACGAGTAAGTACCTGTAAATTGAAAAACATGGCGGCCGTGAGTCAGGGCAGTTATTCTTGTGTGGCTAAAGTAAAACCATATGAGCACTCAAGAACTTAGAAGTGACATTTTTTAACCACTCATCGTGAAACTTTATCAGAACATAAATATATCGTACATTTCCGGCAGTGTCCTTAAATGATTATTGGTTGTTTAAAAACATGGCAGACGGGTGTTATAAGTCTCTTGCAAACTTTGTGAACACTACCTGCTCAGAACAGTTAAATGCCTTGTGCTTATCTGCAACTTCAGTATTTAGCTTAATATACTTGGCAATTTGTCACTGAATTCAAATTATATATAAAGATATTGTTTGTTTTGATTCATTCCGACAAGAAGTATTGTAACATCAGCGTTCGACACTAACGGGAGTCCGGGAGCCCGAGACTCCTAAAAATGACACTCGGACTCCTTGTTTTTGTGTCAAGGAAGTCCGTCGGACTCCTCCAAAATCGTTTTTGAATTATATAAAAAAAAAACTTTGATCTACATAATTCGTTTCGCAAGATAAGAATGTCCGAACTTTTGCGCATCCGAAAAATATGTTACTGATCTTTCTGCTTGAACGCATGGACCAAAAAAAAAATATCCGAAATAAAAAAATGGTTCCCTGTCGCAGTGCGTGCGTGTAGTAAAAGGGGAACTCTGGGACTTCGAATCAAACCGATCGTGGAAGTCTCTTTNAAGTGACTATTTATAGATTTGATGCAATATTAAGCGCAGCCGCATTCGATAATTAGTTTGCAATTTGTATCGATGTTGCAGGTGTACAGTTCTCGCCCGGTCGGTCGAGTATTTAACAAACTGTACTCGCCCGACCGTCAACTTCACTCGCAAATGCGAGCAGTCGAGTGGATTCTTCGAGGACTGCCTTGCCTTTTTTTTTAGGTCACCTGAGCTAAGCTAATGTTTGTGATCTCCTTTTGTCTGTCCTGGATTGCCCACTGAATTTGTCACTGAATTCAAATTATATATAAAGATATTGTTTGTTTTGATTCATTCCGACAAGAAGAATTGTAACATTAGTGTAGGTCATAAAAAATGATTTGGGGTTTTGGTGAAATGGATTTAAACCATCAGTTGTTAAGTAGCTCGCATCAGAATGACAAGAGAGTACCGGTATTTTTTTAATTATGCAAAAAAATATTGATATATAAAAAGGATTTGTAATTATATTGTATACGCTAATGTGTCTTTGTTATGCATTTCAGGAGCTGGTATTGGAACAGTGTTCGGCAGCATGTGCATCGCCTTTGCCCGTAACCCAGCCATGAAACAGCAGCTCTTTGGTTACGCTATTCTGGGATTCGCCCTGTCTGAGGCCATGGGCATTTTCTGTCTGGGCATGGCTTTCCTCATCGTGTACGCTCTTTAAGGAGACTGAATGTTTAGGACTCGTTAATTTAAATACATACAAAGACTTTAAAAGTGTGTGAGTTAAAATTTGTTGGAATGTAATTTACGTGTGGAACATTTAAGAGTGCTACAGGGAACAATCCAGTGGACAGCTGCATTTCATGGTGATTTGCACCCAGAGACTGGGGTTCATTTGAAATGTGCTGTACATAGCTACACCATAATAAAATGAAAATGCACTAGCATATAAATTTTATATACAAAAGGGTTTAAAAATAAAAAATGTTACAGATGAGTTTTGTTGTTCCATTGCTGTAAATAAAAAAGAATCCAATCTAACTTGCCTTCACATTCTCTTCGCATTCTTAATAACAAATCTCTTGTAAAATTCACACCTTCATTTTGTTCTGAATGTTAAGTTGAGTGTAAAAATGTTCTGTTGTTCCTTCATCATGATAACATAGGACATTTGTTGAAGTAGATTATGTATTGTACACTAGTACAAAGTAATTATTCATCATAGATTAAACATGAATATTTCTGAATAACCTATACAAGCTTTACCAAAATAATGGAATCCTTTGCAATATTTTGTTGTAAACATATTGGTTAGCATGTACATACATGACTAGAAAAAAACCCAGTTCAGTTGGCAGTATTTAAGCAAAATCTCTTGGAAATAAAGACCATGACAAATTTAATAGTATTTTGTGAGATTTGTTGAATGCATCATGCATGTTTGCCAGCTTGCATAAACAAAAATAGTTTATTAAATTCAATAAATGCATTTATAGATAGTTTGTCAGCGAAGAATCCGTCTTTGGCCATATTGAAAAGTGCCAGTTTTAATATCGGTATCTATAATGACGAGATGTGCATGTATATTCGGTTAGAGTTAATGAACATCGATCTCCCTCTGATGTTGAAACTTAAACTTCATAGACAAATTGAATAATTGCGCAACACTTTGGGTTTCTTGTGGAATATTTCACCCAGAACTTGAATGATAGTGATAATAATGCAAAGATTTTCTTGCATCCGTTTACACTAATCAGTAATGAAGTTAATTAATGCTCCCGACATTCGAGTTAGAACTATCTGTACTTTTGTCCCACTTCTTTATAATGCGGAAAACAATAGTACGAGTATGAATGGTCCAAAACGACCAAATCTTGTGTTGGCATACTTGTAACCAAATCTTGTGTTTGCGTACTTGTATCAACAAATTGTTTCTTGCACAGCTCTGGGTGTGAATGGCAACACACATGCACAACAATACATTGATCAGCAGTCAAAGTATCTGTGGTGGTTTGGTCATCAGCAGCAGCACATACTAATTGTTCGGGTGCTTGGTGATCAATGTCATTCACAACTTCAATTTCATAGGCTGCATCCACAATGTTTTCTTTGCATGTTGGCACCAATCGTTTTTGTTTGGGTGGTTTCTTGTACCCCATGTTTACAACTGGAACTGGATTCTGCTTTGTTGGTCTTCCATCGAGGAAATGCAAGGAGCATACCTGAAAATGACAAAACAAGAGATGTGTTTGTCAGAAACACAATGCCCCCTACTGACGGACTTACAGTTCAACAGCTATATGCCACCCTACCCGGGGCATAATAAAAATTAGTAAAACATAAATCTATGTTTATCGGATAAATGACAAAATGCTAAATTGGCAGAATTAGCTGACAAAGTGTGAAACTATAAAGCCCGGGGACTGTCTCATTAACGATCATACAACAAGCTTAATTTACGATTGATTTTTATAATTTATAAATATAGATGTTTATGTTGCTGAGCTGTACGTATTTACTCATGAAAGCTCAGAGCATTCAAGAAGAATAGATGTTTATGGTACCTATGGTCCTCAAATATATACAATATGAGTGATAACAACAAACAGATTTAATTACTGAAACTAAGAAAAAATTCAGGTTTGTGTTAAGTATATATTATATCATATGTTGTTGTTGTTTTTATTTGTGAGCGAAGCTCACAAATAATGCAGACGTTGGCAATTCACTATGCCTTAGCTACAGTAGGGCCCGTAACCCATGACTGCCTGTGTGGATAACTCAAGTACACTACAGCAGACGACAGCCTGTAATTATGTAAACAATAGGTTTAAGAGCTTGTGGAACATATTGGCCAGTCTAGTGTTTATAACAGCTTGTGCGATGACATTGGTAAGTTTATCATTGAAATCTGTACATATTGGCTGCTTTCAGGGAAAACAGGGCTTAATGCTGCATTAAAAGTCTGTCATGTGGGCAAAATTGTTTCTCAATAATTTAAAGAAAATAGATAGAGTATTAGATACACATATCAGGACATGTACATGATTATAGGGCAGGCTTGTTATTCTTTAGCAAGGCAACCACAATTCTGAAGATGGTTGCCAGTGCTGCGACCAATTGTAAATAAAAAGACATTGTTGTTATTTTGTCTAAGTTATCTCTATAACATAAATATGAGGAAAACAGTCACACACATCTCGATCTGTGCTTTAAGACACACTCTTTAAAATGTGAATGGGTTGTGTTCATTTCAAACTTGCGATATAAAAAGCTATTATATAAGTTTGAAAACTGAGTTGCTTCTAAGATTATGCCATAGCGAACAAATTTAGTGCCTTCAACGCTTTGATTTTAATTGTATTATACATGTATTGCAAATGAGTTGTACGATGTTTAATGAAAGGGGCCCCAGGATTGCAAGTTTGTTTCCTAGCCAGACCATTTCTGATTATATTAATTCTGTTACAATTAATTGGTATACGTCAGGGTTGGCATATTGACCGGTCAATTGAGTATTGACTGGGCCGGTGGTCCAATACCCGGTTAAAACAAGTCAATACTGGTCGATTGAAAATTATAGCATTTAAACATCACAAAGGAAGACTTTAAGCAAATCTATAAAGCTGAAAAAATTACTTCTTTATTAATATTTATGGAAACGGCCTCAACTACATAAGGGCTAAGGTAATATCTTTATCTCAGTGTATCACATCTGTTACTAAAGTATTATTACTATTGTAGTTACCATAGTATTTCACTGATCTATTGATATATATATTTGATAGGCAGATGGACAAACAGAACTCATGGTTATAAATCTGGCCCCTAAGCCTTAATTGGTTATAAAATGCATGCAGTGTTATGTCTCTGATATTGACAATGAAGCAAATCTGCCCTTAGGCTATTTCATATCACTCAAACAAAAGGAGATAACTTGCTTTTAATTTAATAGTTACTTCTAACTTGTCTCCTTTCAGAGTATAAAGAGTTTTTTTTCCTTTTTCATATTTAAAGTTCTTCAAATGAATAAGCAATCAAAGTTCTTGATTTTACCAACAAATAATGTTTTCCAATAGTGGGTCTACTCTAGACTCTTCTTTTCAATTATTTTTTTCTTTAAATAAGTATTCTTATTATGTTTTTCATTTCTATATCAATGGAAAATAAAATATTTTTTCACTATTTTGTTTAAAAAGTATTTAAAGTAATACAAGAATACATGACAAGCAAGGGTCGTGTCAAAAAATTGCCATTAAAGGCCCTGATTTTTCCATTGCAAAAACTTGAACATTTAAATGAACTGTTGATGTGTTTGAAACTTTGGATTAATATCATGATTATGCGAGCATACCATACCACATAAGTTGTTTTAAATTGCGTATTGGTGATATTTTTATGGTATGTTCGTGGAATTCATTAGAATTAAAAAAAAAGTTCAATCAACAAGAAAAATCCAATTGACCAACATTGACTAATTTGCAAAATTTTGAGAGATTGACCTACAAATTGCATGAACAGGTATAAAATAGTGGGTATTAATAGCTTAAGACATTATTGGCACCACATCTGTTTAATTTTTATTATCAATATTGTTTAATTAAGCATGAAATATTAATCAAAATTGGGGGTAAAGTTCAATCAACCAGTAACTAATGACCACTTTGGGAGAATTGACCGGGGCAGTTTTAATTGGCGATTTTGAACGGTTAAAACCGCCCCGTTCAATGGTCCCGAAGTGGTCAATACTGGGGGCGGTCGATTGGTGCCAACCCTGGTATACGTATGTACATGTAGAAAAGTACTGTTAAATAAGCTTACCTATGAATGATGAAGATTGTGAGCATAATAACGATTGCCATAATATGACAGAAATACTGATGAAGATTTAAACAAATTCAATGTTTAAACAGACTTACAGTGTCTAATTGTACATTATATCTCTTAAAGATTATCCCTGTATTGTTATGGTTTATGTTTTACTTAACATTCTAATTAACAAGAGATGTGTTTGTCAGAAACACAATGCCCCCTACTGCGCCGCTTTGAAAAAAACTAAACTTTGCCCTTGAAGGATGACCTTGACCTTTCACCACTCAAAATGTGCAGCTCCATGAGATACACATGCATTTAACATTTTTTTTTTACCTTTGACCTTGAAGTATGACCTTCACCTTGACCTTTCACCACTCAAAATGTGCAGCTCCATGAGATACACATGCATGCCAAATATCAAGTTGCTATCTTCAATATTGCAAAAGTTATGACCAACGTTAAAGTTTTCGGATGGACGAATAGACTGACGGACGGACTGACAGTTCAACTGCTATATGCCACCCTACCGGGGGCATAAAAATACATACCAATGATACGGATGATGGTTTGAAGTCCTTTCTATTAATTGATTTGATCCAGGCTTTTCTCATATCTTCGCCCCTTGGTATACAATGAAAATTAAAAGGCTTTAAACATGGACAGTCTTTGTGTTGCACATTATGTTCTTTGCAGACACCATAAGTCCATTCGTAGAGTTTCTTTTGGCTGTTTTTACAACCCATAACCACACATTGTTTACCTCCACTTCGTTCATACGGCATTTTCACGGTGTAAAATGTAGACAATCAGATCTCGCATAAGTTATGCAGTACTGTAATGGCGGAAGTGGCGTGAATTCAGGGGAGGCAATTGGGTTACTTAACACTTATTTTATGGTAAACTATTTACAAATAATTGTTTTGCTCTTTGTATAACCATGGGTCAATGTGATCTGATTGTCGTATTTCGCTAGAACGTTTAAAAAGATCGTGCAGTGAGAATTTTAACGACAAGAAAAGGATACGGTACCGTGAAACCAATATTCGTTGATTTTCGTAGGTCCGCTGTACCACGAAATCAAATTTTCAACGAAAATTTGCGTCTGTAGTGTATCGAACGTTATAAAAAAAACAATTCCTCGAATTAAGATCCAACGAATGTGCCCGATAATGAACTAAATTCTGATTGTGACATATTGGGCTGTCCGGTAAGCGCAGTTGTTGGTACACGTGTCACACTCACGGCACACGCGAGTTTGGTTGGTGACCACTTCGAAATAAAATATAAATGTCGATTTACGGATATCATTTTTTAACATGGACACATGGTAAGCTAGAACTGTTATCATATACATGTCCTCACTCATTATTGATCAAGTCCCGTGCAAATATCAATAATCATCTCAATAGTCATCTCAATAGTTTAGTATAAGACTAAGGAAAGTAGTTCCACTTTTCCACGATAGAGAAAATCTTTTTACACTAGTTCGAGTCTTAACTTAGAAAAGTAATTAAACCTCCACGGTAAGGCAATGCTATTGACAAACGGACTCTTGAACTTCGAACCGAAAAATAACCTCACACCCACAGGGCGGCTTATATTAACAAATAAGTATTGTGATAGTTATCGATTTTTAACTGGTTGCGACACTGACGAGACAAATACAAAGAAACAAAAACGTGCGAATTTTGCAAGTAAATGGATACGACATACCAAGGTCAAAGAAGATCCTTTATGAATTGAAAACACTCTAGAAATATATGTAACTCGCGACGATATCAGTTATAACCAAAATGTTAAGATAAGCCTAGCTATATTACAAAATCTTATTATTATGGAAGTGTCGAAAGCGATTAAGTGCCTCAACAGAGGCAACGCTGCAGATATATACCGTCGGTATCTCCAATGAACATCTCAAGTACGCAGACGAGGAAGTAGTGTCAATGCTAACATACATACGTAATGCAGTATATCAGGAGATGGGTGCACCGGAATCACTTTACAGTTGAATTCTTACTCATTTCGATCCAGGAACAGACAGAAAAAAATTGCTCACTAACAACTATTGCATAATTGCAGTCGCTGGTGCCTACGCCAGGCTATTGAAAAACTATAGTAGACCGTGTTTTCGACCTACCGGGGTAGTATAGAACCCACTTCAAAAAGGCTTCGCAACAAAAATTTCTCCCATGAATTAGCAACAATGTCATAGAAGCAACAGAACCCCCCCCCCCCGTANCAGTCTTTGTGTTGCACATTATGTTCTTTGCAGACACCATAAGTCCATTCGTAGAGTTTCTTTTGGCTGTTTTTACAACCCATAACCACACATTGTTTACCTCCACTTCGTTCATACGGCATTTTCACGGTGTAAAATGTAGACAATCAGATCTCGCATAAGTTATGCAGTACTGTAATGGCGGAAGTGGCGTGAATTCAGGGGAGGCAATTGGGTTACTTAACACTTATTTTATGGTAAACTATTTACAAATAATTGTTTTGCTCTTTGTATAACCATGGGTCAATGTGATCTGATTGTCGTATTTCGCTAGAACGTTTAAAAAGATCGTGCAGTGAGAATTTTAACGACAAGAAAAGGATACGGTACCGTGAAACCAATATTCGTTGATTTTCGTAGGTCCGCTGTACCACGAAATCAAATTTTCAACGAAAATTTGCGTCTGTAGTGTATCGAACGTTATAAAAAAAACAATTCCTCGAATTAAGATCCAACGAATGTGCCCGATAATGAACTAAATTCTGATTGTGACATATTGGGCTGTCCGGTAAGCGCAGTTGTTGGTACACGTGTCACACTCACGGCACACGCGAGTTTGGTTGGTGACCACTTCGAAATAAAATATAAATGTCGATTTACGGATATCATTTTTTAACATGGACACATGGTAAGCTAGAACTGTTATCATATACATGTCCTCACTCATTATTGATCAAGTCCCGTGCAAATATCAATAGTCATCTCAATAGTCATCTCAATAGTTCAGTATTAGATTAAGGAAAGTAATTCCACTTTTCCACGATAGAGAAAATCTTTTAACACTAGTTCGAGTCTATACTTAGAAAAGTAATTAAACCTCCACGGTAAGGCAATGTTATTGACAAACGGACTCTTGAACTTCGAACCGGAAAACTACCTCACACCCACAAGGCGGCTTATATTAACAAATAAGTATTGTGATAGTTATCGATTTTTAACTGGTTGCGACACTGACGAGACAAATACAAAGAAACAAAAATGTGCGAATTTTGCAAGTAAATGGATTCGACATACCAAGGTCAAAGACGATCATTTATGAATTGAAAACACTCTAGAAATATATGTTACTCGCGACGATATCAGTTATAACCAAAACGTTAAGATGAGCCTAGCTTTATTACAAAATCTTATTATTATGGAACAAGACATCCTAACCAGTAGCGAAAGACTTGTACCCATAGAAGCAGCTGAAGTGTCGAAAGCGATTAAGTGCCTCAACAGAGGCAACGCTGCAGATACATACCGTAAACGGTATCTCCAATGAACATCTCAAGTACGCAGACGTGGAAGTAGTGTTAATGCTAACATACATACGTAATGCAGTATATCAGCAGATGGGTGCACCGAAATCACTTTACTGTGGAATTCTTACTCCTTTCGATCCAGGATCAGACAGAAATTTTTTTGCTCACAAACAACTATTGCATAATTGCAGTCGCTGGTGCCTATGCCAGGCTTTTGGAAAACTATAGAAGACTGTGTTTTCGACCTACCGGGGTAGTATAGAACCCACTTCAAAAAGGCTTCACAACAAAAAGTTCTCCCATGAATTCAGCAACAATGTCATAGAAGCAACAGACCCCCCCCCCCGGGNGGTAAAATAACCAACAACTTTTTCTCGCAACGCTCAACGCACAAAAGTAGTTTCTTACCAGTAAATTGAGTAATGCATTTTCTGTGAATATGTTACATCGGGTGGTTAAAATCTGACAACACTGAAGAGGGGGGTCCAACCCCAACGCCTGTTTCGCTGGAATTGTATTTTACCTGACTTTTTTTTATTTATGATGGGTTTTAATTATAAGTATGCTCCGTTATTTATATTTTTGTACTGTATGAGTATCAAACAAATCTTTATTAATAATAAATATGTTTAAACAAAAATCTATTTTTATCTCCGACTGAAGTCAGATGCATGCTATTCAAATAATTTTTTTATTAAACCTGATAAATACAATTGATATTCCGTTAAACTGTATGCATACCACATAATGAAAACAAAACAGATATAGCAATCTGCTATTCAATTAAAACAAAAATGGGCGAATCGTCCAAGGGCACACATTCCAAGATGAAAAGTCCAAGTCTAGAGATAAAAACATCTTGGGACAAACCGTCGGTACTTCATTGAAACATTCATATTACATTCGGACAATAATAACGAGTCTGTAACTGCACTCCGAGAACGCTGCTATTTAAAACCTCTTCACACTAAAATTGAAGCATGAATAGAATAGTTGAATGTAACCCGCAATTCTTCATGTGATCAAAATATTGCAAAATCGTATTTAGGTAAAAAAAAGAAAAGCTTATGGTAAAGCCAGTCGATAAGAAGTTTTGAGCTCTCTTTATGATTGATAAACGATTTTCTGAAAGTTCATCTAAGATGACTGTATGATGTGCTAGTAAGTTTACGTTTTGCTGATTTATTATCTGTTACTATATTCTGTACTCATTTCGGACGTGTGTTATTTACGGATAAATCGAAACTTGACTAATATAGTGCAGGGACGATTTCAGGCGTGCCATTACTGCGAGGAGTGTAAAGGGGCCAAGACTATCGAGGGACAGGGCATTTTACTTTACTGACATCCAAGCAATCAAAGGACGGTCATTCTTATTTCGTTAGTTCATTCTTTTATTCCAAGAACGCGTCAGTCAAATGTCTCCTGATTTTGAAGATAAATATTGTTTGTAATAAAACGGTCTTGTTTAAAAAGTTGAAAAGGTGTCTTAATCTTAATGCCGACATTTATGGAACATAGATGGTACCACAGGTACTAGAAAAAATTTGTTTGGTCCTTATATATATAAAAATTATATATATAAGGACCAAAAAAATTTTTTTCAAGTTCCTGTGGACGGTACAGGCAGAAGCAAAAAGCAATACGCTGACACTTCTACTTCTACTTCTACTTGTTACTCCCGAACAATCAATCCTGACTATGATTGGGAGGCGCTGTCAAGAAAACTGTAATAAGAATAAAATATTAGTGCAGATTAACAGACAAAAGTTCAAAGATAAAAGCGTGCAAGATTAAAAACATAGTAGGGTGCAGGGCCCTCAATCCATTTTAGGGGAAGCGGGTCCCTACCCATAGCAGGGGGAATTTTCGCGGCGTTTCCCTTTTGGGGGGATTTTTTTACTTACTCTCTAATTATAACATTTGTACATGTTTGCACTATATTTATTGCTTTTTTCATAATTTAGTATGTTTGACAAGATTAAATTAAAATAGAATTGAGATATAATAATAATGAGACACATCTATCTATAAAAAAAAAGATTGACGTTGTGGACAAAACACTGGTGTAGGTGTGTTGTAGTTATTTGTTGTAGCATCGGCATTGCTACATTAAGTTTGCTACATGCATTATTCATTTAGCGCATGTATGGGATTTGTATAGATGAAGAAACTAGTTAATATCATAGCTGTGATATGAACTCAAAATGAGATTTGGTGTCTGTATGTTTTGCTTTTTGGATTTACCCAATGTTTTCCGATTCGAGTTTGGAACAATTAAGTTTGTTAAAATATGACTACGTTTCTCTATTTCTATATTATTTGGTTACGATGAATTACATTTCCAATTGGTTTACCGCAACTGTTCTCATATGTGTAGCTTGCGTTTATTTGGTATCTTTCTTTAAGTAAGTAAGCTGTGTATAAGGTGGATAATTGTTTAAATGGCTGTAATATAAGATCATAGGGTGGCAATACAGGATTTTATTTTGGTCTTGAAGAGGGAGGAGTTACAACTGAACTTGATAGGAATTGTATGAACGTGTTTGAACAATTTTAAGATATTGGTGATACTCATAGTCTTAGTCAAGGTGCTTTTACTCAAATACTTCCTAACAAAAAGGACATTATGTTAATGAGAATGATATGTTTCGCATAAAAAAAAAGTTTCAATTGATTAATGGCATAATATGGCTGATGTCCTCTCCAAAAGCTCAGTAAAATGAAGGTTGCCGATTTGGTTCCTTTTATGAACAAAGGAAAGTAATTGGGAGTAAATATGTTCATTACTATAGGCGAATCGTAATTCAAAAACTGGGTGTCTCTCAGTCACATTGCATAAACAAAGTAATTACTTGTAACACAAGAACAAGTGCATAAAACAAATGTTATACGGCAAAACGTTTCGTATAATAATTGACATTACTAGTCCTTTACAAATTGAACATTTTCGTATTTACTAGTTTGCTCCAGTGATAATCAAAGTATCGACGTTTATTACATATAAGATGTGAAATAAACTATTGAACAAACGTTTAAGTGCTTTGCGACAGATTGTTATTGAGATTCAAGTGTGTCGATTTGCGGTAGGCAATGGCGATTGTACAAAAGAACATGCGTATTTATTTACGCTCTGTGCTTCGTATCTTTCCCGTTGATCTAGATACATTTAGAAAACGTATGTAACGTATGCGGGAATGTTCTCTTTCCATTTTTAAATGGTTATCGTATTGTATTGTAAAGGCCATAAATACTCCTCGGAATGGGGAGCCTGACAATCGTTAATTTTAATTTTATAGTATTTTCAGGGGTGTGAAACGAATTTCACTTAAACGTGTAACCGTCATATTCGATGTCATTCCGTCTTTTTCTCCGTCTATTCGTCCAATAATTCATTTCACGATCTAAGTAAATAATAGCGTGAATTAAGTGAACATTTTGACAATATTATTATAAGGTTAACTTGCTCATTTCGTCATTTGTCAGATAGTTTCGGTACATTGATTTTTCAGGTAGTAATCCAATTTTATGTCAAATATGACATTTGCTGAAGATTTATTCGTTTCTAATCTGATTGAAAGTTAAATGCAATATACTTATGAGTTGGGCTAGTGTATAGCACATAAGCCGGAGGCTCCGTTTAGCTGTTTTTAAGTAGCTACTGCCCTTTCTTATAAATAGGACAATAATTTTGTTGTGAAACGTCTCTGGAACTTAAATATCAATTTGAATGACTGTTTTATACAGCAACATGGTGTAATGTACATTTTGTGAAGTCGTTTCGGTCATTTGATATTTAAGTTACGTATTGCCATACATAGATAATTGGCTTATTTGCTTCATGAAGACCATTTCTAAGCAGTGGGTGAAGTTTAATGTCCAATAGAACATATGTACACCATGTAGATGCTATGTATTGTGTTTAAGTCCCGTGGCCTTGTTGAAAGGTCAATGTCACATTAAGAGGTCAAATAAAGCAGCTCGAGGGGTGAAAACGATAGGGTTCTGAATGGCATCTTTTCAGAAAGTGACTTGTTGTAAATTTTGTATCACAACATCCTAGTCTATCTTGTATTTAATATTTTAATTCCATGCAATCAATTAATACCACTCAGGTGTTATGTACTTTGGTAAGTTACTGTACTAGTGGATTTGTATGAGTACGGAACCATTTAGGTATGATGTGATTTGCTTGGTATCTGTTCCGGTGGATGTTAATCAGTAAATAACCCATCGGGTGGGCTTTGGTTTGGTTGGTGTCTGTACCAGTGGATGTAAATCGCAACGTTAATTCTGATGAGTTGTTATTTTGTTGGAAACTTTGTATCGGTTTTTTTTATAATCAATAATATGACATTTCATTGGTAACATTGCAAGTGAGATAAACAAAGATTGTTAATAATGCGGACTTATTTAAATTTGTTGTAAGGCTTCAATTTGATGTTAAGTTAGAAACTGCTTGCACTGTCAGAGTAGATTGTATTTGTTTTAGAATCATCATAACATATGCTTTGATAGTGAAGTAATGTATGTCCAATTGTTAATCTTGTTTGTCATGCAATTCAATTTTATTTATTAAAAAAAATGTTTGTCGTCAAGATATACACAGTTTGTGAGATACACTGGTAGGTAGGTCGATTAAAAAAAACACACTACTATGTCAAGTTGGAATAAGATATCAATATTGGAATTTCCATTTATTCACAAATTCCGTATATGCAGATTTACAGGTTGCATTTATTAAATAAGAAACATTTTAAGTCAAATAGATAATTGCACGTGTTAATCCATATTTTAAAGTGATTTTACCTAACAACTTTAACTTTGTTAGCAATAAAAACATCCCACTAGAAATGAAACCGTGTCCATGCATGAAAGCAGTTTAAAAAGAAAGCTAAAATGGACAANTCAATGCAGGCCTTTTTCTGCCTATCTCACGGGTCCGATAGTCGGACCCATTCCCCATGCCAAATATGCATTTTTTTTCCCAATTCTCAAAAAAAATCCCAATTAAATTTATTTTATTTATTTTATTTTTTATAGAAAGAAGTGTCTAATGACTTATGATTATTAGACTCTATACATCAATTTTATTTTTTAAACAACCTACAAAATATATAACCATAATTTATATGATTTTTATCCAAAATGGCTGGAAAAACCCCTGCCCAAATAATGCTTTTGTCGATGAAAATTCTCCCCAATTTGGAAGATTTCGCAACTCGAAAAATCCCCATTTTGCTAGGTACTTTTTCCCAAAATAGACAGAAAAAGGCCTGGCAGGGTGCTCTTTTGTAAAAAAAGACACTTTATTTTATATGGTCTTATAATCCATGTTGCATATTTTCAATCTAACATGTGTTATATATTACTTAATACTCCATGTATTTTCTTTGAAAAAAAAATGTTTCTATTATAAATAAAACAAGTTTCACAATGTAAATTAAGATAATCGATTAAAACTTCTTATAGAATTTGGGGTCCTTAGGGGCAGGGTCGGACCTAGGGATGGCAGTGTGCTGCAGCTGGGGCACTGTTTTATTACTAGTGTTAATGCCAAAAATCTATGGTCAATGTACAAGCTTGAGTTTATGAACTTGTTGACTTGCTCAGGCTCTCATGACGATCTTTCATGGGCCCATCTGAAATGTTCAGATTTATAATTATTCTTAATCATTAAGCTTTCAAACACGCCTCATTCATTTGATGTCTTTAAACTATCTTGAAATTCATTCTTTTGATTTGATTCCCTTCATTACAAGGACCTACAAGGGACATGAAGGGACAGTATTTGGACTGGACTTCACCCCACATGGCGAGTACATCGTGTCTGGAAGCACTGATGGGGACCTGTGTGTCTGGGACGCTAGATACGGTCACGCCAAGGCACTGTTACTCCTCCTGGACTGCCATGATCTAGGCGTCATGTGTTGTGATTTCTCGCCGGTATACGGCTCAGCTGGTATGTAACACTTACAACATGGTTTGTGCTACTTTTACTTTCATAATTTAAGTCTATGCTGAGATCCTGTGAGAATTGGTATATGTCATAACAAGTGCTGAAGCTGTGTGTAAAAAATGAAGAGGTGGATATTATATCTTTGAACTTGCTTAACAAAACAAAACTAGGAAAAAACAGAAATGACAACATGCTGAGTACATGTACTTTAAAATGGAGACGTAAACATTATAGATACATTAATTCATACACTTTCAAATGTGTTGTGCGTGTTCAGCGACTCTTTTAGCAGCAAGCTGTTGTTTTTTAGGCAATGGAGTTACCCATGGCATTACCACCTATCAGTTGGCCACATGTGGAATGGATGATCTCGTGAAGCTGTGGGAATTTGTTTCCACTACCGACACAAGTAAATAGTTAGATTGAATTTGTTAAACCTACATATAACACCCAATTAGTTGTCATCATTCGTTTAATTGACTATCCAATCTTTGACCATATTGGGGGTATTATTGGACATGTTTATATATATATTAATATGTATTTAACAGGCCAAATATAATACAAGATTAATGTCCAAGTCTACTCCAAAAGGTAACCTTACAAAAAATCCATAGAATCCATATGATCTTGGAACTAAGGAAGATCTTTAAAAACTTGTTGAAATAATATGTCAGACATTTAAAATGGGTATAAATAACTTGATCTATAATCCCATAGGGAATATTTCTTGACTTATGTCTCGAAACGCCATCATTTAATTAAGATTATATTTAACATGAATGCAGCAGATAATTTAAACTACATTACTTATTTAGGAAAAAGTTTATTTAACAGAGTTACTAATAATATTGTGATATATATTTAACTCGGCTCACATACTTGCATTGGACTCGCCTATTGACTCATCCAATATGGTATGTCAGCTGGGCACTTGTCCAATAATAAAATGTACTCATTGCTGTTAAATAACCTACAATGGAATCTAAATGAGCCTGGCTCCGTGAAAAGGGGGTTTAATGCATGTGCATAAAGTGTCATCCCAGATTAGCCTGTGCAATCTGCACAGGCTAATCAGGGACAACACTATCTGCCTAAACTGGATTTTTGCTAAGAAGAGACTTTCTTTAAACGAAAAATATCATACAAGTGGAAAGGGTCGTCCCAGATAAGCCTGTGCTGACTGCACAGACTTATGTGGGACAGCACTTTACGCACATGCATTAAACCCCCTTTTCACAGAGCGGGGCTCATATATATGATATAATCAATCACAGTATGTGACATGTTATTAGTCCATACTGTAAAGGATAAATGTTAATATTCATGAGTATGAAATTTATGTAAAGATTTACCTGTAATATTTATACTTTTAAGAAATTGTGTTCTTTGATATTGTAAAGTAATATATTTTAGCAGTATTTCATTGCTTTGTCTTAATTTAGTTTTTAGTTATTTAAATAATGGGATGTATTTTCTTTTTTTTTCCAGAAGTAAATTTGAAACAAACGTTGGTTCTCCATGGTCATGAGGGATCAGTCTTATGCTGTAAATATTCCATCAATGGTCGATTACTAGCATCAGCGTGAGTCACTTTATAATATTGAACAATAAATAATGATGTATTTTAACATAATAAGTTGAATACTGGCAAGGAATTCCTAGCTCCCAGACATTTGTGGCGTGTTCTGAGAAAACTGGACAAAATGCTTGTGCATAAATTGTCATCCCAGATTAGCCTGTGCAGTCCGCACAGGCTAATCAGGGACGACAATTTCCGCTTTTATGGAAATTTTCGTTTAAATGATGTCTCTTCTTAGCGAAAATCCAGTTTAGGCGGAAAGTGTCGTCCCGGATTAGCCTGTGCGGACTGCACAGGCTAATCTGGGACGACACTTTACGCTAACCATTATGCCCAGTTTTCTCAGAACACGACACATTTGGGCCTCAATCTGGGAAAACGGGGCATGTGCGTAAAGTGTTGTCCCAGATACAGATTAGCCTGTGCAGTACGCAATCCAATCTAACAATCCTAAGGTTTTATCAATTCAATAGATCTCTGTAATACATGCTGCAGTGTTACACTTCACTATTTATTGTAATCATTCAATTTTCACCTATTAAATCTTCAGATCCAATGACAAAACAGTGCGGCTGTGGGATCCGGTGAGTTTGAAGAATATTTTCTTTACTTTTTGCATCAGCATAACAATTATGTAACTGTCCACATTCACTCTTAGACTCAAGAATAAAGAACACACTTAGAGAAAAAAAACAAAACTTTCAACGTTTGATTATATAAAGGCTGTAAATTTTGCTTATGTCATATACATGTATGAATTGTTCAGAATGAAGAATTGTGTTATTAGAGGTGATCAATTTCATGTCATGTTAACCTGTATTACACTATGAGAACAATCAGTGTCAAGAATATTCTTAACCCTTTGCATGCTGGGAAATTTGTCGTCTGCTAAAATGTCGTCTGCTGAATTTCTAAAATTAGCATTTTCTTCGATTTTTTTTCAAAGAATACTATCAGAATAGCAAACAGTTTGGATCCTGATGAGAGGCCACGTTTTGTGGCGTCTCATCTGGATCCAAACTGTTTGCAAAGGCCTTCAAAATCCGGTTCCAGCGCTCAAAGGGTTAATTTTTAGACTTGAGTATAAGAACTGGTTGGTGAATATGGGCCCCGTACTCGGTCTAGTGGGCCCCGTACTCGGTCTAGTGATATAAACACAATAATTTTTGTTACAACCAGTTAAGTGATGTATTCAAATTATTGTCAGACTGTGGACAAATAGTTTTTATCTGACAATTTGATGAAATTTCAGATAACAATTGTTACTGAGAAACAAAAATCGCAAATACTGATACACTGATAAGTAGCAAATTGACAAAAATTATGTTTGATATTTAATAACATATTTACCAAATGATATAAACAATGGAATACTTGAAAGTAAAAACTTAAAGCGTTCCAGTAAAATAGGTTTTGCTCTTAATATTTTTTTCGTGATACTTTATCCAACATAATCCCTATTCTGTTGATTGAACGTACAAAGTTATAAAAGTCTTTTCGTGTACTTATGATATCTGTTAACCCTTTGCATGCTGGGAAATTTGTCGTCTGCTAAAATGTTGTCTGCTAAATTTCTAAAATTAGCATTTTCTTTGATTTTTTTTCTAAGACCACTATCAGAACAGCAAACAGTTTGGATCCTGATGAGACGCCACGTTCTGTGGCGTCTCATCTGGATCCAAACTGTTTGCAAAGGCCTTCAAAATCCGGTTCCAGCGCTAAAAGGGTTAACCTAGATACATGTTGTTTGTCTATAGTATGTTGTAATCTACATGTATTGTTCTATGTTTCAGATTCAAGGGGTAGCATTGCATGTCATAGAGGGACATACCAGGTAACATGGTGTTTAGAGAAAATAACATTCATTGTTGCATAATGAAACTAAATATTTTTGTAAGTAAAGCAGACATTGACACCCAGTATGAATGTGATGTGTAGTACAAATATTTATTTGGTAAACTGCATTCATTAATATGTGAGATACAAATATTTATTTGGCACATGGCTTTCATTAATATGTGAGGTACAACTATTTATTTGGCACACTGCCTTTACTAATATGTGAGGTACAAATATTTATTTGGCACACTGCCTTTACTAATATATGAGGTACTAATTTTTTTTTTGGGACACTGCCTTTACTAATATGTGTGGTACAAATATTTATTTGGCACACTGCTTTTACTTATATGTGTTGTACAAATATTTATTTGGAACACAGCCTTTACTAATATGTGTGGTACACATATTTATTTGGCACACTGCCTTTACTAATATGTGTGGTACAAATATTTATTTGGGATACTGCCTTTACTAATATGTGTGGTACAAATATTTATTTGGTACACTGCTTTTACTAATATGTGTTGTACAAATATTTATTTGGCACACTGCCTTTACTAATATGTGTGGTACAAATATTAATTTGGCACACTGCCTTAACTAATATGTGAGTTACAAATATTTATTTGGGACACTGCCTTTACTAATATGTATGGTACACATATTTATTTGGCACACTGTCTTTACTAATATGTGTGGTACAAATATTTATTTGGGACACTGCCTTTACTAACATGTGAGGTACCCATATGTATTTGGGACACAGCCTTTACTAATATGTGAGGTACACATATGTATTTGGGACACTGCCTTTTCTAATATGTGTCTTACAAATATTTATTTGGGACACAGCCTTTACTAATATGTGTGGTACAAATATTTATTTGGGACACTGCCTTTACTCATATGTGAGGTACACATATGTATTTGGGACACTGCCTTTACTAATATGTGAGGTACACATATGCATTTGGGACACTGTCTTTTCTAATATGTGTGGTACAAATATTTATTTGGGACACTGCCTTTACTAATATGTGTGGTACAAATATTTATTTGGGACACTGCCTTTACTAATATGTGTGGTATAAATATTTATTTGGGACACTGCCTTTACTAATATGTGTGATACAAATATTTATTTGGCACACTGCCGTTTCTAATATGTGTGGTACAAATATTTATTTAGGATACTGCCTTTACTAATATGTGTGGTACAAATATTTATTTGGGACACTGCCTGACTAAAATGTGTGGTAAAAATATTTATTTGGGACACTGCCTTTACTAATATGTGTGGAACAAATATTTATTTGGCACACTGCCTTTACTAATATGTGAGGTACACATATTTATTTAGGACACTGCCTTTACTAATATGTGAGGTACAACTATTTATAAGGGACACTGCCTTTACTAATATGTGTGGAACAAATATTTATTTGGGACACTGCCTTTACTAATATGTGAGGTACAAATATTTATAAGGGACACTGCCTTTACTAATATGTGTGGTACAAATATTTATGAGGGACACTGCCTTTACTAATATGTGAGGTACAAATATTTATAAGGGACACTGCCTTTACTAATATGTGAAGTACAAATATTTATTTGGGACACTGCCTTTACTAATATGTGAGGTACAAATATTTATTTCGGACACTGCCTTTACTAAAATGTGTGGTACAAATATTTATTTGACACACTGCCTTTACTAATATGTGAGGTACAAATATTTATTTTGGCACACTTCCTTCATTAATATGTGAGGTACACATATTTATTTGGGACACTGCCTTTAGTAATATGTGAGATACAAATATTTATTTTGGACACTGCCTTTACTAATATGTGAGTTACAAATATTTATTTGGGACACTGCCTTTACTAATATGTGAGGTACAAATATTTATTTGAGACACTGCCTTTACTAATATGTAAGATACATACAAATATTTATTTGGGACACTGCCTTTACTAATATGTGTCTTACAAATATTTATTTGGGACACTGCCTTTACTAATATGTGGGGTTTAAAAAAAATATTATTCGGCACACTGCCTTCACTATTGCACTATGTGGTACAAATATATATTGGACACTTTTCCATCCATATGCCATGTGTTCTGTTACAGGTACGTGATAACTGTGGCCTTCTCCAGTGATGGGCAGTACCTGGCCTCGGGGTCCAACGACAGAACGGTCATGATCTGGAAGCTACAGTCAGAGCAGCAGATCTTTAGTTAGTAACTCTTTCTAGGAAATAGCCTGAATATTTCAACATTTTGTGGTCCAGAAAATTAGCCTCGCTCTGGGAAAATGGGGTTTAATGCATGTGCCTATAGTCGTCCCAGATTAGCCTGTGCAGTCCGACACTTTCAACTTTTATGGAATTTTTTGTTTAAAAGAAGTGTCTTCTTAGCAAAAATCCAGTTTAGGCGGAAAGTGTTGTTCTTGATTAGCCTGTGCAGACTGCACTGGCTCAGGGACGACACTGTACGCACATGCATTAAGCCCCGTTTTCCAAGAGCGAGGCTCATTCATTTATTAAAGCAAGTTATTTTCTCTAAAGCATCCTGGAAAAGTTAATAATTATGTTTTTCTTGTTTTCAGAATATGTTAACAACTATAACTAAAACAAATTTGGTGCATCATTTTTTTAGTAATGACTAATGAGTCATTTTGTTCCTTTTATTACATAAAAAAACACAATCTCAGTACATGTATATAAATTGAACACTTAGTATTATTTGAAACATTAAAATACCTTAAATTAATTTTCTCCTATTTAGCTGCACTAGAGAATGGTGAGCCTGTGTGCTGTGATGCGCCTAGTCAAGGTCGAGGTCACACGGTTGTCATGGAGCCCCACAAGATGTCGGTGGAGGAGGTGTGTAAGTGGGTGCAGGAGATTGGCCTCGAGCAGTACGTGGCCTCATTCAGGAAACACGACATTGATGGGCAGGAGCTGATGGCTTTGACCCAGGACTCCATGGCAACGGGACTTGGAATTGGTAAGAATGTTTTTGGGCTTGTTCTGGGAAAACTGGGCTTAATGCATGTGCGTTAAGTGTCATCCCAGATTGACCTGTGCCGTATGCACAGGCTTATCTGGGATGATACTTTCCACCTAAACTAGATTTTCCCTAAGAAAAGACCTTCTTTAATTGAAAAATACCATAAAAGCAGAAAGTGTCATGCCTGATTAGCTTGTGCAGACTGCATATAGGCTAATTGGGGACAACATTTTACTCTCATGCATTAAGCTCAGTTTTCCCAGGATGCGGCTCTTATTATAAGGCTTGTGGAGTAACGTTTGATGTTAGTGGATTTTTGTGTGATGATGTGAAATACACTTCATAATAATGAAGGAAGCTTTTAGTTGGATTTATGCTGAACATTCTGTCAATCATGATTGCGCATAATTGAGATTGTATTCATGATTCTATTGTATAAATTAATTTATAAATATTAATTTATAAATAATAAATAAAGTTTCATCTCTAATAAGCCTGTGCGGACTGCATTAAGCCCAATTTTTTCAGAACAAGGCACTTATTATGAGGCTTGTGGAGTAATGTTTGATGTGTTTTTTTGTGGGATGACATTAAATATGTACTATTATTATGAAGGATGCTTTGAGATTTATGCTGAATATTTTTTCAATCATGAGTGTTCATCATTGAGATTTTGTTTTATTTTAGGAAAGTATTGTACAAATTAATTTAATTAGAACTATTAAACCAATCAGTTAAGCCCCATATAACATATACGACAAAGATGTAAAACCAACCATATTTTTATGTGTTTCGGTTATTTCCATCCTTTGACTTAAAGTAGTATTCCTGTGATCAAATTTCTTTTCTTATTCAGAATCCATGGGACACAGGAGCAAGCTTTTACGATCTCGGAACACACTGCTGCAGCACCCTGTCATACAACACAAAAACATCCCGGGTAAGACAGTTTGTTTAACAGTTGTTAATAAAGAGCTATACTAATTCATTGTAAACCATGATTTTTTCCACAAAATTACAGCATCTTGCAAGCTGTTTCCCAATGGCAAAAAGTAAAAAAAAAATCCCAATAATTTCCCACAAAAAGCCAAAATTTTCCAATAAAGTTTAATAAACCCAATAATTGGGTTATTGAGTTTATTATACAGCGATGTAATTCCCTAGCACTTCATAATATTTATAAAAAAATGCAGTTTAAAATGCACGTATAAACAATTGGAATACTGTTATTTATAATCGTATTTATAATTTTTCCCGATTTCATAGTTTATCGCAACATTTTCCCAATCCAAAAGGCACAGGCTGTAAAATACAAAGCAAAAAAATCACTGGTAAAGGAAAGGTTGATGTCCACATGTTGAATACGCATGCTGGCTTGTTTAGCACTATGAAGAACAGGTGTTGTTAGTCTATCGTTAAGCATGTCATGTGAGGATTGTCTTGTCTTGAAAAAAACAATTGGTCAATTGCCAGAAATAAAAAGACATTTGGATGGTAACAAGTGTTTCTTTTGTGAAGATCTCGTTAAGTGACCCCCATGATATGACAGAAATACTGTTGGAAACAGTGAAACATCCAAACAAGGAAATGATCCTTAATCTGGGAAAATAGGGCTTAATGCATGTGCATAAAGTTTCAGATTTCCTTTAATAGAAGGTTTGTTGAGATTCATTGCATTGTTCCTTATAAAGCTATGCAGTTTGAGATTAAAAACATTCTTTTTCTTATAAACCTATGCAGTTGCATATTTGTTTCATTGAATGTGCACAATTATGCATGAATGTGATTACAATGATCATGGCACACTTTTACACCATTTGCGGCCCGGGACCGCTAGCTCAGTTGGTAGAGCGCTGGACTACAAATCCGCCTTACCCCTTTGCATGNGTTTGTGGGGATTGGTCATGAAATCCTTTGGCCATTCTCCCCCTATCTCTTATTCAAGTAGGGCAGTTGTCAGTTTCTGGTATTAGAATGTGCAGGAAAAGTGTGAGGAGTTTAATTGACCGCCATGATATGATAGAAATACTGTTGAAAACGGTGAAAAATCCAAACAAAAAAATATTGTCTAATATGGGCATCACTTTTGGAAAACTGCGCTTCATGCATGTGCACAGGCAAATCAGGGATGACACTTTCTGCCTAAACTAGATTTTTGCCAATAAGATACTTCCTTTAAAGAAAAATTACATTTAAGCGGAATGTGTTGTTCAGGATAACCCTGTGCGGACTTCAATCTGGGACGACACTACCCAAATTCTTTTAACCCCGTTTTCTTACAGCGAGGCTCAAGTATTTTTTGATATTTTAGTATTATTTTAGATGCAGGAGTGCCAGATGAGTATCTGTGTCCAATAACGAGAGAAATCATGAAGGACCCGGTGATATGTTCAGGTAAGCACTCTTTTGTATTGACTGGAGTTCAAATTAGCAGAGCTATTTGAAGAGGGGGTTTAATGCGTATGCGCAAAGTGTCGTCCCAAAGTGTTAGCAATGGCTAATCAGGGACGAGACTTTCCGCTTTTATTGTATTTTTCGTTTAAAGGAAGACTCTTCTTGACAAAAATCCGGTTTAATCAAAAAGTGTCGTCCCTGATTAGCCTGTGCTGACTGCACTGGCTAATCTGGGACGATACTTTACGCACATGCATGAAACACCCTTTTCAGAGCATGGCTCAATTAATCCTAGTAAAGTTAAGCTTTCAATTTTAAGATGAACAATGTAAACCTTATTTTGTTTTATCATAGCTTGCATGACAAAATCTGTAGAAGTTGTAACAAATAATGTGTTAATTAATAGATCTTCAGTCCCCCAAATTGAAAAAAAGTCTTGGCCAGACTTTATTAAAGAGAATCAAAGTCTTTTAGATCTAATTCTTGTTGTTCACCAGTCATATCAACAGCTGAAAACACTTGTTTTGTAAGTAACACCACATTTTTCATAATAAGCTTAAATTAATGGTCCAGTTTTGTAATGGATTTACAAAAGAAATTACTGTTCTTTCGAAAGTCGACATTGTATAGATATAATGGAGATATCTACCATGTCAGTGAAATAATTTGCCCAACGAACAGACTTGTTAGTGTCCGAGTAGGCTTGTGACTCTTTCCATATTTTGAGTTAAAAAGTATTTGTTGAAAGTAAAACACTGGATTTCTCCACTCTGGCTTATCTGGGACAACACTTTACGAATATGCATTTAGCCTGGGTTTCCCTGAGCGAGGCTTATATCTAGTTTTAGACCATCATGTTATGTAATGTATTGCAGATGGCTATTCATACGAGAGGGCTGCCATAGCAAGCTGGATGAACAAGGGGAAGAACTGCAGCCCGATGACCAATGCGGTCCTTACAAGCAAAGATCTCACACCCAACCGCAGCCTTAAGATGCTCATACAGCGATATCTCAACCCTTAAACAACTCTGTCATACAGTGATGTGTGTGTAGACTCGTAGATAATACCATGTCATCTATGTGATAGCCTTAGAAACCTTATGTCATCTATGCTATAGAGTGATATCTCAACCTGTATACAACACTGTGTCTTCTATGTGGTAGAACAATATCTCGAGCCTTTGACAACACTATGTTGTTTATGTGATAGAGTGATATCTTGACCCATAGACAATGCCATGTCATACAGCAATATCACAACAACTAGCAATCCAACGATCTCAAAAGCTCACCATGCACATCACACTTGTGAGCTAAAAAAAGAGACACTAAAACTAGTAACATCACAACAAAAAAGGTTATATGTCATTAATTATATATATATATGCACATTTAAATATAATACACTAGGAGGAAATTTAGTATATACTTCGAAATATTGTTTTGAAAACTATGGTTTGAACTGGTATGTTAAATCTCTTCACCCATGCACCTATACAAGTGTTTTAGAAACATCTTTTGCATAATTGTTTTGATATATTTCATCAGATTATTTCTTTCGCTCTTTTGAGTCAAAGGTAAAAAACATATCTAGCACTTTCCACTGCTCAATTATTATGATCTGTTAAAGTTTTCTGGAACTATCTATAATTGGAAGTATACAGGGTAACTCGCCCTTTCGTTGATCAAATAAAAGCCAAACCTCTTCAATTGTTCACCAATTGTTCAAAGCAGGGCTAAACCTGGTGTAGGTTTTATGTAACATTAATATGAAGGATTAAAGAATAATATTTTATGACTCTGTTTAAAGACAAATTGCTTGTTACCAGTTTATTTTCATTGCAAAAAAAATGGAATAACCAATACACAGAGGATGTGTACAGTGTACACCAGTCAAACGTATTGACCCACAAGACAAACACAATTATGACTGTATCACAAATTACTGGATCATCCACTCCTCTGACGGAACTTCATCTTGCACTAAGTTATAAAAAGTGATTCATGTACAATTTTGTATTGAGAAAATCGTTGATGTCATCTAAAGAATTTTTAATGAACTGTATTAAAAAGATGCAATAGTCTTTAAACTTTCTAAAACATCTCTAACTGCAACCATTTTTACATATTGTAAAAATAAGAAAATGATCAACTCTGGGGCAAGATTGCCTAGTTTAAGGGCAAGTTACCCTAAATTGAGTAGAGATTTACAAATTTTTATAATTATAATTTTCCAAAATTTAATCAAAGCTGTTGAAGAAATTGTAGTTGTGTGATTTATTTTATTTTTATATTCCTTATGTAATTTGTAATACATGTATTGTGAAACAAAATATTTTGTACTATATTTACTTGTACACATAATTCATGTGGACACTATACAATTGGTTAACTTTTAAATGGATTGTTTCTGTTTGCAATTGCATTTGTATATTTAACCCAATTTTTAGCTCGGCTGTTTTTCGAAGAAAACAAAAGGTATTGTCATAGCCAGCTCGTCCGCTGTCCGCGTCGTCCGAAAACTTTAACATTTGCCATAACTTTTGCAATATTGAAGATAGCAACTTGATATTTGGCATGCATGTGTATCTCATGGAGCTGCACATTTTGAATGGTGAAAGGTCAAAGTCATCCTTCAAGGTCAAAGGTCAAATATATGGGTCAAAATCGCTCAAAGGGGGACATTGTGCATCGAGTTTCACAAACACATACCTTGTTTTTAATATGCTACAGTTTCAGACGGCTTCATATTGGGGAAGTTTCAATGCCAGCAGGTGTCAATGCTTTGTCTCTGTGTATTGCAGCCCGTTGAACATCCCCACGGTGGTGGTAAACATCAGCACATCGGTAAGGCCTCCACAGTCGCTAGAACCGGCTCGGCTGGTAAAAAGGTACGCAATCCTAGTCTTGATAATCATGATAGGTGTTCTAAGGAAAATTATCTTTCAAGAGTGCACTTTGCCTTAACAACACCACTGTTGTGTATGTTTTTTTGCTAAAAATCTTTCTCATTTTCATGTTTCAAGATAATTATATGCAAGTATTTTAATCAAGGAAATGAAAAATGGAAATTATGGACTATACCCATTGTAAATAAATAATACTTATTTTGGTTTTGAGCTAAAACTAGCCTTATTGATGTTTAAAAATTCATAAAGACAGTAAGTTTTCTATATATGAATATAATTTTTATAAGCTCATCTTTTTTTATTTTTTTTTTTAATTATGAGCAGCTATTGTCATCACCTGATCGTCAGCGTCTGCGTCCGGTTAAGTTTTGTGTTTAGGTCCACTTTTCTCATAAAGTATCAAAGCTGTTGCATTCAAACTTGGTACACTTACTAACTATCATGAGGGGACTGGGCAGGCAAAGTATGATAACTCTGGCTGGCATTTTGACAGAATTATGTGCCCTTTTTATACTTAGAAAATTGCAAATTTGGTTAAGTTTTGTGTTTAGGTCCACTTTATTCCTAAAGTATCAAAGCTATTGCTTTCATACTTGCAACACTTACTAACTATCATAAGGGGACTGTGCAGGCAAAGTTATGTAACTCTGACTGGCATTTTGATAGAATTATGTGCCCTTTTTATACTTAGAAAATTGAAAATTTGGTTAAGTTTTGTGTTTAGGTCCACTTTTTTCCTAAAGTATCAAAGCCATTGCTTTCATACTTGCAACACTTACTAACTATCGTAAGGGGACTGTGCAGGCAAAGTTATGTAACTCTGACTGGCATTTTGACAGAATTATGTGCCCTTTTTATACTTAGAAAATTGAAATTTTGGTAAAGTTTTGTGTTTAGGTC
>VMBQ01000775.1:60401-152237 GCA_007657795.1 Dreissena rostriformis
GATGCAGTTAATGGAAAATTTCAAAGGGCCATAACTCTGTGAAAAATCATCCGACCAGAACCCGCTGATAATATGCACATCTCCTTTCGGTAGTGAAGCTTCCCATAAAGTTTCATTGAATTCCGGTCATTAGTTGCAGAGAAATAGCCCTGACAAAAATTGTGCACGGACGGACAGACGAAGCGGCGACTATATGCTCCCCCCAAAAATTGTGGGGGAGCATAACAAGACTATTGCCAAGCAATATATGTCCCCAACCGGCTCCACCATTGTCAGATTATTATTAATTTTTTGTTGCCATAGCAATTTTTGACATAGGAACAAAATGAAATAACGTGCATAATGTCCATATTGCCATCTATCCATGTTTCAAGTTTCATGAAAAAATATGAAGAACTCATTAAAGTTATCGCATAATCCAAAAAAGTGTGACAGACTGACTGACTGACTGACTGACTGACAGAGCGTAAACCATAAGGCTCCTCCGGTGAAATGGGTAGGGGACAATAATGAAATCATTCAAGTAAAACTAGACCTTTGTCACAATTGACCAAAACCTCCGCCATACTTTGTCACAGGCATGGCAGCCATGCCCATGGATAATTCCAAGGGCACATAACTAACGATCAGGTCAATCACTGCATGGTAAAATTGAGTCTTGAATATCTACACTTTATGTTTATGACATCTCAAGTTTCACTTAAATCTCATGAGAAATATAGAAGAAGTTTACAAAATTATAACATTTTAAATGGCACCCATGCCCATGGATATATTCAAAGGAACATAACTCGGATATTAAGTGGATCGCCACGTATGAAAATTGTGTCTTACACATCTACACTTCGTGATGATAACACATTTAAAGTGTCAATTCAAGCACTTGAAAAATAAGAAAGTATAGGCGAAAGGCAAAACTGCACATTGCGATTTAACAAAATGTTGATAATAAGGCTGCCAATTTGGATTCAATTGCTTGAGAAATACGGAAATAAGTATAGTTTGCTCCACGAACTTATAGCATTTTATGTGGCGGGACAGCTCAACCTCCAGTGTTACTCAAGTATTCCCCTTCTTAAACTGTGTTTACAAGGGTATATTCATCTTGTTGTAATATTGTTAACATGAACAATGTTGCAAGGCAGGGGAGATACCTCACTTCAAGATGCATACAGTTTCTACAAATAAGTTAAGTTTTAAATTATCAAAATAAATTATAAGCACATACAATGATAAAATACACCTACAATTATTTATGGAAGACGAGATTAAATTCAAACATTTTTACATAATAAATTAATACTGAATCATCAACAAAATGTAAAAGGCATACACAAATAGGAAACGAAAAATCAACATGATATGTCGAAGAAATAGGTACCCAAATAACACATGTTTGGACAAAAAAAAAGGCTTCTAGCATTTAACGAGGAGTTGACCCCGCAAAAATGTATGGACGTAGCGATACTAACTAATACTAAATACTTAAAGACAATGGCAATCTTTTATGCCTCCACTTTGTGGTGGCATCAGAAAAATATAGATTGGAATTGTCATATCACATAAGCCAAGGAATGTATTAAACTTATCACAGAACATATTGCAATAGAGAAAGTAAAACTGCCATCAAAACAATCTTCAAAAGTGTCTGACTTTTTTGGGAAAAAACAAAATACTAGAAGTATCAATATCATTTCTTGTCTAAGAACGTCTTGAACTTATCACAGCGCATATTGCAAAGGGGAAAGTAAAACCACCATCAAAACAATAGTGTGTGACTTTTTTGGGCGGAAAAACTAAATCTACTAGTAGTATGAATATCATAGCTTTTCTTTTCGAAAAACACAAACAACAAAAAAAAGGTAAAACTTAATCATGCAAAACTCTATTATCAAAAACCATACCTTACCCATCCATCCCAAAAAATTAATTAGTTTGCATCAAGTATATTAACATTTCATGAACGTCATGGCACATGTAACGGAATTTCAGATGGACAGACAGACGGACAGACAGACAGACAAACGGACAGTGCATAAAAATATATACAATACAATGTCAAAAAAAATAACTTAAAACTAGTATTTAGTACAGATGTAATAAAAAATGTTAAATGTATAGTTTAATATTATATAAAAGTTGGATTTCTAATCGTATCACCCATATTCAAAAATGTTAAAAACACATAACACAGTATTAGAATAATATAGTTTAAAAATTAAGTGAACACAATTCAATTGGTTCATAAACATTATTAAATATGACAATATAAAACTGATAAAAATGAAGATTTTAACAGTCTCCTTAAGACCAGTGCATGTTCAAGGCAATTTTATCACCAACTACACAACTTTAAAACGCTTTTCCACTTAAATATACAATAATTATCCACTTAACTATACAATGCTAATTCACTTAAACTAGTATCAAAGCCTGGATAAGTCAGTTATATTCAATTATCACTCAAAAGTATATAAACAATAAATACATAAAATACTATGAATTGTGTGCATTACTATTGAAAGACGTTTCTTCTTCAAGGTCAGTTTCCATAGAAACCCCTTCATGACTAGCAACACAATCTTCTATGGCACGGTTTGACCTTTCAGCGCTGAGGTCAAGGTCATATTGAGCAAGGTCACAGTTAATTAAAGCCTGCAGTTCTATACTTGAGCTCTCATTCTGCAGAAGACCAGCTGTTTCTGATGAATCGGCAAGTGAGTCACCGTAGAGATGAGTTTGAGCAAGTTTGTGCGCGCGTATAAGCAGTTTCCTGGTCCTTGACTGTTCCTGTTTTTCTTCTTTGTAGCACAGCAGGTACTCAAACGTTTCATAGATGGCAAAGGCGAAGCAGAAACAGCCAAACATCAAGAGGATCTGAAATACAAAAAAGTTTGATAAATACAGTTTTTTTTAGGAAGACGCCCGCTTACCAGGTTAACATTATGGGGGGATGTGATTTTTGTCAGACACAAATTTTACTGGATGTTCATGTGTCCAAGTAACCTCAATAACATACAATTTTAAATCAGTAAACAAACAGGCTAACAGACAGGGGGGGGGGGGGTTATAAATTCATGAAACTGTTAAAGGTATTAATTCATGAAACTACAGTATTTATTAATGAAATTCTTTTAGTGTTTTTTTCTCCACAAATTAGATGCAGCATTTATAACCTTATTCCTTAAATAGCATATAATGATCTTTGTTCAACCTCAGCAGTATTTGTGACACATAAGTTTCAAAGGATTTTATTTAAGCAAAATAGTGAAACTAACCTTGAGTGTTTTGACTGACACACTTGTATCAGGCGTGGCTGTCACAGGGGGTTGGGGACATCTGGGGTTCTTTTTAAGGGTTCCACTGTAGATAGCTTCATTGACAGACCTGAAAATACAGGCAGATGAACGGGTAAGTTCCTTGAAGTTCCATGAAATATACTGTAAGGCTAATGTGCCATGTGCCTATTAACTTTCATTGTCCAATGGTATTCCCCACCCTACAGAACCTGGCCATCAATGATATATTATAGACTCTATAAAAAGAATTTAACTGAATCTTTTCCTTATCATTTAATTTGAATAGGGCTTCATCTGTGTCTCATGTAAATTACATATCGCTTTCAATGTTTTGAGTTAGAACACTTTGTGTTATTAAAGAAAGCACTGACTGTATATGAGCATACAGTCATTTGAACCGTGCTCTGGGATAACTGGCCTTAAAGCATGTGCTTTAAATGTCGTCCCAGATATGCCTGTGCAGTCCGCACAGGCTAATCAGGGACAACACTTCCAGCCTACACTGGAATTTTGTTTAGAAAAGACTTCCTATAAACAAACAATACCATAAAAGCAGAAAGCGTTGTTCCTGATTAGCCTGTGGGGACTGCACAGGCTTATCTGGGACGACACTTTACGCACATGCATTAAGCCCAGTTTTCTAAGCGGGAGACTCATACCATAAGGCTACTGTATCTATTAACCATGATTGTCCAATGGTAGTACCTCCCTCAAACCTGACCATTAATTTATATGGTATTGGACTCGGAAAGTGTTTTCAAAGCTTTTAATATCAAAATATCAGAGGCCTTTATATTTGTGGTAGAAGTGAAAAAAAAATGTGCATGTAAATATGGTATAGTGCCAGAAATGTTTATCAACTAAACTTTGCAGGAATAACTCGTTTTATGTTGTTGTTATTTAAAAAAAAAACTCCAATGCTGACCAGAAGACCAAATTTAATTTTCAAAAGGATACTAGGGCTCTCTAATTTCAGTTTCTAAGGTTATTTTTGGAATATTATATACATACATTTCTAACCCAGATATATGCTTTTGTTAACAACCAAGTCCCATTAAAAAAGAATAATTTTGTATGTCAATCATGTCATACATCAGTCTTCAAATAGAATCTTTTCCCAATCCTTTAACTCTTTGCATGCTGGGAAATTTGTCATCTGCTAAAATGTTGTCGTCTGCTGAATTTCTCAAATAAGCATTTTCTTCTATTTTTTTTCAAAGAATACTATCGGAATAGCAAACAGTTTGGATCCTGATGAGACGCCACGTTCTGTGGCGTCTCATCTGGATCAAAACTGTTTGCAAAGGCCTTCAAAATTCGGTTCCCGCACTGAAAGGGTTAATTATAATAGGGTTAACTGTATTAATAAAGCCACATCCGTGTCTTATGTAAATAACATATCAGATTAAAAGTTTTGAGTTGAAACACTTTTTATTAAAGTAAGCACTATATATATGTACAGTATTATGAACCTAGCTCTGGAAAAACTGGGCTTAACGCAGATGCGTAAAGTGTTGTCATAGATTAGCCTGTGCAGTTCACACAGGCTAATCGGGGACGACACTTTCCACCTACACTGGATTTTTGTTTAGATAGACTTTCTTGAAACAAAAAAATCCACAAAAGCGGAAAGTGTCGTCCCTGATTTGCCTATGCAGACTGCACAGGCTTTTCTAGGACGACACTTTCCACAAATGCATAAAGCTCAGTTTTCCAAGAGCCCGGGTCATATACTGTCAAACCTTTTTCTAGCTTGAAACTGATCAGGAGTCATTGGAGTACCAAATATCTTCAGTGTCCAGCTCTGAAGCCTGCCTTTTTCATATGCCTGGGCATCATCTGAAGCATATAATGGAAGTGAGCCGCGCTCTAGGAAAACTGGGCTTAATGCACGTGCATAGTGTTGTTCCAGATAAGTCTGTGCAGTCCGCACAGGCTAATCATGGACGACACTTTACACCTAAGCAAGATTTTCAGTAAGAAGAGACTTGCTTAAAATGAAAATACCATTAAAGTGGAAAGTTTGGTCCCTGACAAGTACATGCTGACTACACATGCTAATCTGGGACAACACTTTATGCACATGCATTAAGCCCATTTTTTACCAAGCGCTAGTCAAATCCTTCTCATCACTACACAGTGACAATATCTTGTTAAATATTATTTGACAACTGTTTTGGGGCTTAATAATCAAATATCAAGAGTTGGTTATATTTAAATTTGAAATCGAAGAGTAAAACCATAAGAGTTTTATAAACTTCGGAAACTTCCCATTTAGCTTGATGTGACCTTAAACACACTGTAACTGCTTAAATTAAAATGCATTTATTAAATATCAAGGAAAGATATTAAAGAACAAGCAAGTGAAATGCTTTATGCTTCCAATTTTGTGGGGGAATAACAATAAAATCACCAACATCTGAGCATCTCTCTCGGAAAAGGTGTAATGCATGTGCTTAAATTATCGTCCCAGATTAGCCTGTGCAATCTGCACAGGCAAATCAGGGACAATACTTTTCACTTTTATTTTATTTTTCTTTTAAATGAATTCTCTATCTTAAAAAGAATCCAGTTATGGCGGAAAGTGTCGTCCCTGATTAGCCTGTGCCGAGTGCACAGGCTTATCTGGGATGACACTTTATGAACATGCATTAAACCCCATTTTCCCAGATCGTTCTTCACAGTACCCACCAAGGTCTGTGAAACTGAGTTTCCAGGTGCCCACAGGCGTTTCACCCCAGCACCGCACTGTGGAGAATGTCCAGCCATTGAACCCAGCGCTCGAACTAGAGAGCATAACATGTAATACATATTATTAGCAATGAAGTACAATCGAGTATATACACAAACAAGAGATCAAAATGAAGCAACTTAATACAGCCTTTAGATTATTTACAAAGATAAGTAACATAACTAGAGTATATATATATATAAATAATTGTTAATTCCTAAGGAAAAAAAAATATAAAAAAATTCAGTGTAACTTATTCACCGATGATATGTCTTAAAGCGAGAACGAAAATAAAGACATAGTAGGTGAATATAGTTAATATAAGTCACACAAGACTGCTATATAGTGTAAAGACACACTAACATAGATTCGATTTACACGTAAAGAACCTGGCTCAGAGCGTCAAACACTAGTTCAGGATGCTAGCAGCAGCTTTGCACAATGTAAAATGCGCAAAATAAGTCAACAGTTTCAGATGTCTTTTTCAGCAACAATGCACTTTGTTCTAAGCCATTTAAGTGGATGAAGCGCGAAAATTCCGTTATTGCGATGCATACAATTAGAATTGTCCATAATTGTTTTTGCTTATCCTCTAGCAAGTGACAATAACACATCTTATGAACTACGAGATGAACGGTTTTCAAGCAACAGTGTCTGCATTCTCGTACAAACTGTCTAGACACAAACATACCAATGCTATTCAATATTGTTTAACATTGTGAAACATACACCGGTCAGACAAAACATGCAAGGGTCTCATGTTTCCCAACCAAACAACTTGAAAATAGTAAAATACAGAGCAATTGTGATTTGACTGTATGTTGGAATTACTTTTGTACGTAAGTGAACTTACTTAACACAAATACAATTAAAAGTATTTGACTTCTTAAAGTACAAATATAAGGCTGTTAAATTGGTCCAATTCCCTGAAGTTTCCATATTGTTTTGGCAAACTTCATTTGTCCATAATTTTTTTACCCATCCGTCATTTTTTTTCAATTCTGGCAAGTCACTGGCCCCCTCTGAACTTACAACACCTCAACCACTCTGAGTATTTCTTGCAAGAATACAATACACCGACACCTACTTGTCTTTCCTCCTGCTGGCACCAATGATGGACACTGTGCCATGTGGTGACTCAAGTCGCATCTCTAGCTGACCCCTGTTGGGATGCTGCAGGGTCAAGGTAACATACACTGTCTCCACTATGTAGAGGTCAAAACCATCAGCATCTTGCTGTGTGACTGGAAACAACATGCAATAGTTTGTCTTCATCCATGCGATATTTGAACTGCGCTCTGGGAAAAAAGGGCTGTATGCATGTGCGTAAAGTGTCGTCCCAGATTAGCCTGTGCAGTCCGCACAGGCTAATCAGAGACGACACTTTCCATCTAGACTGCGTATTCGTTAAGAAGAGACTTCCTTAAAAAACGAGAGATTCCATAGTGGCAAAAAATGTTGTCCCTGAATTAATTGCATAATTAGTCATTGTGCTTAATAGGATTTAACCCTTTGCATGCTGGGAAATTTACTGTCTGCTAAAATGTTGTCTGCTAAATTTCTAAAATAAGCATTTTCTTTGATTTTTTTTTCAGAGATCACTATAAGATTAGCAAACAGTTTGGATCCTGATGAGACGCCACGTTCTGTGGCGTCTCATCTGGATCCAAACTGTTTGCAAAGGCCTTCAAAATCTGGTTCCAGCACTCAAAGGGTTAAAACTGGGCAAGGAACAACCAAATGACAAACAAAACTAAATGCCACATGAAAAGTGTATCCAGCAAGGCAGTCAAGAATTGCCTTAAGAACTGACCTCATAAAATTACAAAACTCTGATGTGAGCTTTTACGTATATAAATGTAGATTTGTACCATTGTATGACACAACCAGAGGATTATTTGTAGATTTTGTAATTGGAAGGTCAACATCCTTCTGGGAGAAAGAGAAAGATGTCTGCCAAGGCACTTGGTCCCATATCTACAAAGTATTCAGAAAGAAAGCTCATTATTAGATAATAAGTTACGAGACAGTAACTGGTTTTTGGATGTTCCAAAAAACTACATCTAAGAATGATAGAACTTGTTTACATGAAATAGCACTAGAATCCTCAGTTATATTTACTGTACGATAAGAAAATACATAGCAAATTTATTATATATTTACAACCAATAAATAAAAATGTAAACTTGTATAGTATAATGTTTTATATTTAAAAAAAAAAGCTTTTAATAATTAATATTAAGATGTATTCAAATACATGAAAATAGTTGTTGAGTAAATGCATCAAATATACTCGAAATATACTCGATGCCAAAATAATCCACTGAGATAATTTTAAGGTCTGATTTAACACCATGAGATATCCCTTCAGATGACAGAAAAATTGCACATTCCAGTTTTTAATAAATAGAGGATATTTGTTGAATTTGGTGGAATATCGATTTTAATTCGGGAGTAATCAAAGAAAATAATATTTTCTGCGCCACTCGTGAAAATATTTTTTTTCTATGATCAGGAGTGAATTTAGATCATTTTCCACCAAATCCAACAAATTTTCTTTTTATTTTATGATTATAAATGATGTTTTTTTATTTTTATTTTGTATTATTGGAAAAAATAGTTCCGGTAAAACAATGAAAATTATGGATAATTTTCACTGTTTGAAACAGTGAATTATCAGTTTTGATTCACTGATATGTCTATAAACCACCAGAAAGTATAAAATAATTTTCACCATGCATTTTATGTAACTGATCTTTTGTAAAAAAAATCGTACAAATATGATATAAGTAAACTGTAGAAATTTCTGACAAAATACATACTACTGAGATATTACAACCATTAACCCAAGTCCAATTGTTTTGTATTAAGTGCTGCCAGCACATTAAATGAGCCTCTCTCTAAGAAAACGGGCTTAATGCATGTGCGTCAAGTATCATCCCAGATTAACCTGTGCTAATCAGGTACAAAACTTTCACCTTTTAAAGTATTTTTGTTTAATGGAAGTCTCTTCTTAGCGAAAATCAAGTAAAGGCGGAAAGTGTTGTCCCTGATTAGCCCGTGTGGACTGCAAAGGCTAATCTGGGACGACACTTTACGCACATGCATTAAGCCCTGCTTTCCCGGAACAAGGCTCAATTTAAAGAAATTAACAACTCACCGAGGCTGCTCTTGTCAGTCTCCAGGCGTTCATGAGTCCGAAGCCATGCTTGTGTGAGTGCCACAGGCCAGCCGCATTCTTCTGCCACTGGGCCATGTCTATATCAACCTGAAAATAGTGTAACAGTTCAGGGCTTTTTTCCTTTCTTTAGCAAGGGCCTTATATAGACCCCTTCCCCCAAGAGAAAGGCCCCTTCCCCAAAGAGAATTTCTATAAAAAGATGCAATTTTCCCCAAATTTCAAGCTTACTTTGGGATTTTTTTTCATCTTTCTCAATTTTGTCATTTTCCCCAAAATGGAAGGCCAGGCCCTTTCCCCAAATCAAGAAAAAAAGCCCTGCAGTTATATACAGTGTTAAGTATAGCAGCAGTTTCAGTGCCAAATAACGGTTCTTAAATATTGAAAATATAACTTGCCCTGAGGATACAATTGAGACCAGAGAAAATGCAATTTACGACAAGACATGTGTCCTAGGGAAATAGATGCCCCCACGTTCCATGCTTGTCTTAAAACTCTGCTTATGTCACAAACAAGTTGTTTATGGCTAAATTTGACTTTTAAAAGTGTGACCTTGACCATTGAGGTAATGAGGCGGGTGATACACACAACACTATAAGTATCCTCATGGTAGTCATTTGTGTTTAGTTATTTTTATATTTGATCATGAATGACAAAGTAACAGCCCAGACAAGCTGTTTAATAGCCTTTACCTTCCACTTTTAAGTGTGACTTTGAACTTTGAGGTAGACACGAATTCTAAAGCTGTTCTTGTGTCATATTCCCAGTAGCAAAAGGCATCTTTTTCCCAAAATCCAGTTCCAAAATTCCCAATCAATGGTTTGACTTTCAGATGTTTGAAAACAGACTGTTAAGAATAGAAATAAAGAATCTGAAGTTGCAATATCCCTTAAACAGATATCTTTATGTTTAGTATTTTCAGATATTTTTAAGACAGCATCATTTGTTGCCCTCGTCAGTGTTTACCCTGAGAGCAGTCAGTATGATGATGTACTGTACGTCCCTCCACGTCAGACATGGCTGCACCTCCAGCATGAGAGCCACGAGGCCTGCCGCTATCGGTGCAGCCGCACTGGTGCCCGTGTGATGGAGGGTGCAGCCTGTCCGGTCTGCCGCAGCCCCCGACGTCCAGTCTGTGGTTACCTGGCAACCAAGAGCAGTATATTGGGATATGTAATTCTAGCTAATGGTTTAAGCATATTTATTTGAGTCTCATTTTGATAAAATTCGAGAGGCTTATTGAGATTCTTTTGAGTATGTTTTCAGGATTATAGAAAAATTATTCAAGTCTCGTTCTGGGATAAGTGGTCTTAATGCATGAATGTTAATTGTTGTTTATGGTATTTTGCGTTAAAAAGAAGTCTCTTCTTAGCCAAAATCCAGTTGAGGCGGAAAGTATTGTCCCAGAACAGCCTGTGCGGAACAGCCTGTGCGGACTGCACAGGCTAATCTGGGACATCGATATACGCACATGCATTAAGCCCAGATTTCCCAGAATAAGACAAATTGAGATACTTTTGAGTCAGTTTCAGGAGCATAGAAAGAGTATTCAGACAAATTCCACAATTAGGCATTATACTGTGTGGTAAAAAACAACAAATCCATTACACTCATTTGTTACGCTTCTTGCTAATGGGACTTGTACATACAAGTCATTCTGCATTTGAATAAGTAACACTTCATGTTTATAATTTTCAATTGCACATATTCTATGTTTAACCAAAAGGCCATACAATATATTAAGACATACACATATCATTGTTTTGAAAGAAATTTTCAAATCAATAGTGTTGAAAAGAGAATGAATCAGTTGCCACACCACAGCACATCCTTTTTAGGTATAACAAATATGTAACGTATATCCTTTTAATGCATATTATGAACCACACTCAGGGAAAACAGGGTTTACTGCATGTGCGTAAATCATCATAAAAGATTAGCCTGTGCAGTCCACACAGGCTAGTCAGGGACAACACTTTCCACCTTTATGGAATCTTTAGTTTTAAGGAAGTCTCATCTAAACAAAACTCCTGTCTAGGCGAAAAGTGGACTGCACAGGCTTTATATCTGGGATGACACTTTACGCACATGCATTAATCCCCGCTTTGCCAGAGTGTGGCTCATATTTAAGCCCCATTTCTTACAATATCTCTGTTAGATCCGCCACTTGCACTGCTGAATGTGACAGCCAGCATGGAGGCACATTCCTCAGCATAGTAAGGCATGTGACCAGTCTCGTCTACAGCACCTTTAGGCATTTATATTCAATTCAGCCTCGTTCTGGTGTAACTTGGCCTAATGCATGTACGTAAAGTGTCGTCCCAGATAACCCGTAGACTGTGCAGTCAAAACAGACTTATCAAGGATGCCACTTTCCGCTTCTATGAACATTTTCATTAAAAGTTTATGCAAAAAGTGTCGTCCCTGATTAGCCAGTGTGGACTACACATGCTTTACTGGGACGACACATTAAACACATGGATTAAGCCCAGTTTTCCCAGAACAAGGCTCAATTTGTAACAGGCTTTTCACTAGGATTTTATTATGATGCAGGGGCAGAAGCCCCAGAGTTGGCAAGGGGTTTGATTTTCTCTTTAAAGTGTGCTTTATTAATTACAATACTAACACTAATTCGATGCAAAAACAGGAACATTTAGATTTTAATTAGAAATATAGGTACGTGACTACCCTTACATTTCTAGGCCTTTGTAAAGCCTGATAGCAACATATTTGATATATTTTTTAATAAAAGTAAATTAAAACAACAGAAAATTCAATAGACACTTCATATATATCATGCTGCAATATTATTTAATCATTACACTCTGACATATGTGTTAAGCTATAAACCTATTGCATATTAACTAGAGTGTACATAATATTTGTGGTTATATCCAACTTAAATAATCAATGAGCAGTGTTAATTATTTTTGGAAAAATCTGAGTCAGTAAATTAAAATTGATTAAATACTGTAATAATATAATACATTAACTAAATTCAAAGTAAAATGTTAACATCCGGAAATTGTTTTATGGAGACAATCAATTAAGGGAAATTAATGTACTCTATGTAACTTACCTATTGTGACAGTGTACAATGAATTTGCATATCCATCATAGTTACAGTTGTCCCCTTCATGGCCCCCATTGCCACTAGCAACCACGTAAATGCTGCCGTAACCATGACGACCAAAGTCAATGCCCTTCTTCATGGCAGCCTTTTAAAACAAACATAACAAAACAACCATTCTTTATTTTAACATCATCAATGTGATGTCATAATATTTTGTTCACAGTCCTGAACAAAAATGGCATTGTCAGTTGCCATATTACATATATAGGCTATTAATGAATGTGATTATATACGATGAATATGATTTATGTAGTTTTTTTGCCCCAAAATTAGTAAAAAATGGAAAAAAATATATATATATTTTCAAAGTAACAGCAGTTTGTTCAACCAGAAACTTCTTGATTTCAGTCAAAAAGTTTCAATAATAGCAGAAAAAGGAGGAATGAATAACAAAACAACCATGTCTGCTTTTGACGTGCCAGAAATCAAAGAACATCTACATACCGCAGCTAATGTATGGGGTCCATCTACTGTTCTTCCATCATCATCCGGGCCCCAGCTGTGAAATGGAGACAGCAGTTGAGAAAACAGAGCTTGGTCACAAACAGGACAAATACATGAGTCAAGTTGTGGGAAAACTGGTCTTTATACATGTGCGTAAAGGGTCATCCGCACAGGCTAATCAGGGACGACACTTTTCACTGAATGAAATTTTTCGTTTAAAGGAAGTCTCTTCTAAACGAAAATCAAGTCTAGGCGACGCCTGGGACGACACTTTAAGAACATGCATAAAGCCCAGTTTTTCCATAACAGGGCCCTGGGCTCAAATGTAACCCTGAAATGCATTCTCAACTGTAGTGAAGGGCAAATAACTCAGGAGGAAAGTATGGATCACTGAGGATGAAAAACCTGTCTTTCTATCTTTTATGGCAATGACATATTTGAAGTTTAAATTAAATCTCCTTAGAAATATGGAAGTGGTTTCTCCATAAACTCATAACATTTTATGTGGACTGAACGACAACGTTACTCAAAAAGGCCCACTTCATGCGGGGATACAAATACCTACAAATGAACAGCCATGGACACCACTGTGAGAAGAAGGTATTAAGCTTAATCCCTATTTGGTAAAACAACTACTGATTTTACCCAGGAAACATACTAGAAAGTTTCGTAAATGTGCCTTCCAGTACTGACATAATCAAGTTTAAAAATTTAGCATTCAACTAATTGTTTGAGCTTTTAAATCTCATGTGTGAGTTGATTGTTGCAGTAAGAAAGCAACCACTAAAAGTGCATGTGATACACTGGTAAATCAAGGTTAAAGATGGAACTGTTGTGTCTGCCAACATTTCAATCTGAAGTGAAATGAGACTTGTTCTGGAACAACTGGGATAAATCCATGTGCGTAAAGTGTCGTCCCAGATTTGCTTATGCAGTATGCACAGGCTAATCAGGGAAAACACTTTCGGCCTAACATGGATTTTCGGTTATAAGAGACATTTTTTTTCTATATTAAAGCGGAAGGTGTCGTTTCTTGTTAGCCTGTGAGAACTGTGCAGGCTAATCTGGGACAACACTTTACCCACATGCCTCCCTACCTGCAGCTGTAGATATCATTGATTTGCATCTTCTCCGTGAATGCCTGAGCCTCCAGACTGTCTGTGAGGGGTCCATCAAGGAGCCGCATGCCTGACAAGGGACATAATTCATGTGTGTACAAGGGGACACAAATCATGTGTGTATCAGGGAGACAACTCATGTGTGAATTAAGTCAGAGGAGACAAATCATGTGTGCATTAAGTCAGGCGAGACAAATCATGTGTGAATTAAGTCAGGGGAGACAAATAAAGCGTGCATTAAGTCAGGGGAGACAAATCATGTGTGCATTAAGTCAGGGGATACAAATCATGTGTGTATCACGACAGGGGAGACAAATCATGTGTGTATTAAGACAGAGGAGACAAATGTGTGTATCAAGACAGGGGAGACAAATCATGTGTGTATCAAGACCACAGAGACAGACTGCACAGGCTAATCTGGGACTCTTTAATCACATAAATTAGGCTCAGATTTCCCAGAACGCGGCTCATATGTACCTGAGAATTTGGCGCCATATGCAACTCCTACACCACAGACATCGTTGGGAATGGCTGATATCTCACCAGCACACCTGGTGCCATGGTGATTTGAAGCTAAAACAGTTCAACATCATTCATTTGTTACAAAGAATATGCAATTGCAAATTGACTAAAATGTGAAAACCTGTATCTTGCAGCAAATTGCAGATTTTTCAAGGACGTTTGCATATGCTTATGTTACAAATTTTATGTTTTGTATACCGGAAACTTTGTAATTAAAATGTGAATGTACACATATTTCTTTATTACAATTTCTTAAAAAAATTCTCAAAGGGCTTAATGCATGTGCGTAAAGTGTTTTCCCAGATTAGCCTGAGCAGTGGGCACAGGCTAATCAGGGTTGAACTTTTAAGCTTTTATGGAATTTTTGGTTCAAGCAAGTCCATTCTAAAGGAAAATCCAGCGGAAAGTGTGAAAGGCTGCACAGGCTAATCTGGGATGACACTTTAGGCACATGCATTAAGTCCCGTTTTCCCAGAGCGCGGTTCATATGTATTCACAAATGTACTCACGATTTGAAAACTCAGGCATAGGGTCCGGGTCATCATCATTGAGATCCCAACTACCAGCACTGTTGTAGTTGCCGGCCAGATCTGGGTTGGTGTGCTCCACTCCTGTAGACCCACAATTAACAATATGAGTCTTGCTGTGGGAAAACCTGGCTTTATGTATGTGCATTAAGTGTTGTCCCAGCTTAGCCAGTGCAGTCCACACAGGCTAATCAGGGATGACCCTTTCCAATTTAATGATATATCTTGTTAAAAAGGAAGTCACTACTAAGCAAAAATCCAGTTTAGGTGGAAAGTGTCGTCCCTGATTAGCCTGTGCAAAAAGCACAGGCTTATCTGGGACAACATTTTATACACATGCATACAGCCATGTTTTTACAGAGCACAGCCCATACAAATAAGCATTTGAAGGCCTGGATTAACGAGGATTACAAATGGATGACACACTGGTCAGTCTTCATTTCTGAGACATGTTATAAAACGGTACACATATAATCTTTTCAAAAATAGTGTGGGAATAAGGGCAAGATTAAGGAAATATCAATGTACAACAATAACATATATATTAACTTAATAGAAACTTAAAATCATTGAATTGAATGCCATGTATGACTTAATCATCAAACTATTATCGACTCAATCTGAGGCATACCTTTTGCATATTAATTTGAAAAGAATTGAAATGAAAAGCTTGCTATGTTCCTATATGGATCGGCCTAACTTCTCCATGAAATTGAATATATCATTAAGTTCACCGTATATACAAGGAATACATATGAGTCGCACTCTAGGAAAACCGGCTTAACCCTTTGCATGCTGGGAAATTTGTCGTCTGCTAAAATGTTGTCTGCTGAATTTCTAAAATTAGCATTTTCTTCGATTTTTTTCCAAGAATACTATCAGAATAGCAAACAGTTTGGATCCTGATGAGACGCCATGCTTTGTGGCGTCTCATCTGGATCCAAACTGTTTGCAAAGGCCTTTACAATTTGGTTCCAGCGCTCAAAGGGTTAATGCAAATGTGTATCATTCCAGATTAACCTGTGTAGTCAGCACCTGCTTATTGAACACAAAACCTTCCGATAAGACTGGATTTTCATTCCTTTTCACAAAATATTCCATATAATTTGTCTTGAAAGTGCCGTCCCTGATTAGTCTGTGTGGATTGCACAGGCTAAACTGGGATGATACTCTATGCACATGATGCACGAAGCCTTATTTTCCCAGAGACCAGCCCTTATCATATTTTATCTTTTCCCTGCAACTAACCATCATCCACAACAGCAACTGTGATCCCTTTGCCAGTGATATTATGTTTCCACACACCAGTTACATTTATGTCCATGTTTATTTCCATGGTGTTTGTCTGAAAGTGAAAGATGTTTACATCAGCATCTACAAAAACTATTTATTAACACAGTCATTCAATATGAATATTTTTATATTATTACTTGCATATTCCAATTGTATGTGTAAGCAATTAAATACTATAAGCTAAGGTTAGTTTGGAATATCTTGATTGTGAAACAGCAAAGCCTGTTTCATAAGGCACACATAACTTGTTTGAAAATGTCTTTTTAGACCTGTCTCACTTTCTTTAGAAATTACAATGGTATTCAAAAAGAAAAGACCAAATCAAAAGTATGATAAATTTGCAATTAAACATTAAACAACAAACCTTTTTGATGTATATATGAACAGAAACAGTATATATACCAGATGCCACTGCTGTCGATAGTAAGGGTCTTCAAAATCCATGAAATTTATCTTCACTTGAAACCATCGCTTGCTTCTTGAAAGAATATGTTCATGATTAAACCATAGTAAATCACCATGTGCTGTCAGTTGGTTCTCTAGATTTGCTTTCAACAAGCTCTTTTCCAAGTTTGAGTACGTACAATCATGGTATATATGAGCTGATTTTATTGTATGATTGTCTTGAGTAGGAATAAAATATGTCAGAGTAAAATGATTGTCAAAACCGCGAACTTTCCCTATGAAAGTCATATTGAGATCATGTGCAATGTTTTTGGCAGTTTCTGTGTTTGATAGTTTACCATTTGCTTTTACATGCACTGTCCATATTAAACTCAACGTTTCTTCGGCATCATGTTGAGTGATTTCCGAGGGTATGTTTCTAGCCTGTGTCCAGCCAGGGCCTGGTAACCCAAGTATGGTGCCCCAAAATACACCAAACATTGAGAAGGTAGTGAACATTACTGTGTTGCACCGTATGCATGTTCTGAAAAATACAACAAATAAACATAGTTCAGTGCAACAAATAAGAATATTGCAAGAATTAAGTATTAACTTGTTTTATTTTAAATGAATGTGTACACAGTGATTAAATTGATTACTTGAAATTGTTTATAATCATAGATAATTGGACAAACACATAATGAGTACATATTAGCAGGAACATCTCATTGGCCAAGGACCAATTGTGTGGTGGAAACCAGAAAGTTAACAAATTCTTAATTTTCCTCACTTTGGATAACAACAGGTTATATCAAATTATTTTTGTTAAACACAAGTGTCTTACAGCCATCATTGTTCCTTGTTTACACCAAATGTAAAATACATAAACTAATGGGATGATGAATGTGATCATTAATAGACTTACTCTTTTGGATCTGACCAATTAAATCAGAAGTGCCTCTCAATACACTTTGTATTTTTGCACTTCAGATTTTAATTGAGAGTCAACTGAGATTTGATTAAATCTGCATACACTTGTTGGTTAAAGTTGATAATGCATCATAAAAACAGAAGTTTTATGATTGATTGAGTTATTTTGATCAAAATTTGGAAATTTGTAATGTGTTTTTTTTATAAACTAATAAAATAAATGATTTCAAATTAAGAATACATATTTTTTCAATAAAATTTACTAATGTTCAACTTATAGACCCAAAATAAAAATAGGGAAATTAACTAATCATGTAATTGATATAACAAAAATAGAAATATAATATTGCTCCTGAAAATCTTGTTGTTTACATTTAACACATCCCTTCAAATGTTAATGAGTAAAATGCAAAAAAATATCCGGAGCTCTGAACAAGAATGGGATCTTACTTATTATGCTGTATGAATGACACGAAACACCTTGGGTACGAATAGTGCTTGAACAAAATAACACGAAGCCAAACGTTAGTATGCTCTATTTCAACGACTTTTGTCGTTGATTTTGTTGAAAATTACATTTCTTACCTTGAAAACGTTCTTATTTTGATATGATAACGGAAACTAATAAGTTATATCGATTGCAGTTTCTTTTCGTGGCGAATCGATCTGATGAAGTAAGCATAACACCCTTATACTACCCTACAGTATAATAACTAAACGTCTATTAAAAGTAAACTATCACGACAGTAATTGTTTGCATTATTATCATTTATTGTGTTGAGATGACAAGTCGTGATTGGTTTGCGTGTAAAATATAGGGGTTGCGTAATGTCACAAGTAAAAATGCCAAATACAAGAAATCGAGACAATGTCACTTTACAGTAGGGCGTGTACCTTTGAGGTTGTCTGCTCTTTTGAACTCTTCATTGCGCCAAATTTTGAAAAAAGTAAAAAAAACACAATAACAACAAAAAGACAACACAGAAAAATGCGTTTCCGCGGAAAGCTTGTGGATATCACGTGTATTCAACACTTTACACGTAATTAAGTAGTATCTTTTGACAAAGTCTTACTCTACATAAAATCATTAGTCAAGAAAAAAAACTTTCAGAAATGGAGTCAATAGAACTTGAGAATTTTGTGATTCTGTCCTTGTCAACTTCTAAGTTTATGCTAAAGCAACCCCAGATTATTAAAATTAAAATGGTATTACTTGTATAACATATATAAGTGCTCTGAACAACTATTGTTGACACAAATATTGAAGTGTTCATCCATATAGAATCTTTGAAACTGGATATCTTAGTACCCTGTACTGGCTGTAGATTAGAATCAAATATTTATATTTTGCTAGCATGATGTCTTAATTTTTCACAGGAGTTGTTACAACAATATCGAAACTGATCAAGACCTGCGTTCTGAGAGTAACTCCTACTGCCCTGTATTTCATTCTGTCTGAGAAGGTAGTGAATGGCGGAGTACAGATTTGGTGTGATTTACCGCAGGTAAGGAATTCTACATCAACATTAAATCACTTTTATCTCGTTATGCTTGATCATCTTTTTATTCTCAATCATGAAATTTGAACTCAGTTAATTTTTACAGGACCTTAGATAAAAAATTAATACCCGGCCTTTTGGGGAAAAGAACATAGGATGAATTGATAAAGTATAAATCAGGGGTCGACAAATTTTGTTTCAGCAACTTGCCCTGCAGGGCGAGTAGCAAAGAATTTTCACTTGCCCTGCTGAAATATGTACTTGCCCTGCAATTTATTGAAAAAATGCAATAAATCAGTAACCAATATGTTTTATCGTGATTTTTTATCATCGTATTTGTTACGCTCTAAAAAATTGATGTGTCAACACTCGATTTTTCACATTTCTTACTTAAAAATGCAGGTGCGCGGATTTTTTTACCACGACACCGGTTGTAAGGCTAATTTTAGCGCAGTGTGAATAATAAATATCCGGTTAATTTGTTATCGCCGATTAAAAACGTTGTTTTGTTAAATAAAAATGTGTTAAAACTTAAAATTTTAATCTTTTCGGCCATAAATGCCACTCGCCCTGCAGGACGAGCGCTGCCGGAATATTCACTCGCCCGGAGCTGATTTCCACTCGAAATTACGAGCGGGCGAGTGGATTTGTCGAACCCTGTAAATGTATTGCTTTGTTTTGAAATATTTTCTGAAATTTTTGTGGCCAATTTGCGCTTTTAGCAACTGGTACTGCTCACATATAGCACATTTTCAATCACTGTTAAAAATGGTGATAAAATTTAACAAACAATACATAGGCTGTCTGTCCATTACCGATTACATTGTGTATACATTGTAATTTCAATTCACGCCTTAGGGCCACTTCTTCGATGAGTATGCGATGGAAGGCGTGTCGGTGGAGGAGAACGAGATCTATCTGGAGCTGGCCCCAGAGAACCTGGTGAAGGCCCTCAAGACGGCGCAGACCGCAAAGTGGGTCAAGGTGAAGCTCACCAAGAAACACGCACCTTGCATCACCATTGAGGTGGATTTGGTGAGCTAAGTTTAAACAGATTTATTTCAGCTCAATTGCATCGAAAGCCTAAGACTTACTGAAACGCTCTCGAGTCTGTTTCCTGGGTAGAACCAGTGCTAAGTGTCTTTGGTGGAGATCTAAAGAATGCTCCTACAGTTAGGATCGAACCTGTGACCTTAACCTAAAGTTTAATTTTTCTTAAGTTATACAGGGCCGTGTTTTACAGACTGGTAATTGGACAATTTCAGAACATTTTGGTAAAGTGGAACAAACAATCCAGGGCAATGTCAGTTTAGGGCCAAACTTTATGCTTTAAAAATTGAATTTTGGTATGTCAGACATCTTTTTTCTGTCTGTCCTATATAAGTGGAGGCTCCTTTATGTTATTCTGGGCCCAAAAATTGTCCCTATCTCCCTAGTGAAATTTGGCCACTTTTGCTTTGTGAAATAGTAAACTATAATTTTATTTTGCTATTTTAACATAAAGATACCTTTCTGAAAGAATGTCTTCCATTTGTGTCTACACGGTTACAAAGTAAAAACAAATGAACTAGTAATAAATTAATTAATTGGACAAATACTATTGTTTATTAGCCAACATTGGGGGCCCATTCCCGTGTGGTGGTGCACGACATTCCAGTGTCCGTGGTTCCCAGGAGACTTTGGACAGAGTACCAGGAACCAGAAATGCCAAACTTTGACGTGAGTGCACTAAATCAAAAACTCACTATTTATAGGCTTAACCCTTTACAACTCAGATACTCACTTTGACGCACTTTTAGTCCCTTAGAAAATCTAATTTAAGACCTTTCTTACTATAATAAGTTTTAAAGGCTTCATTTCCAACCATAACATACTGATGAGCAGCAAACAGCATAAAACCTGTGACAGACGGCTGTTCTGGTTTTATGCTGGTTGCATAAAGCATATAGCAATTTTCGCTTCAAGGACCGAAGAAAACTCACTCTTTATAGACCTAAGACTACTTTTTCAATAAAGAATGTACACAGATGCAAGAAATAATTTTGTGTTTTCAAACATTTTTGGTACCCATGTTATTTAAGAAATTAATAAGTAGTTATACCAGGCTGCAAAATTAACCCATCGTCTGATCGCCAATGCGATGAAATCTCGGCTCTGGCGATTGAAGAAATGAATATAGATCGCCTGAATTGTGATGAAATATAAATCCGAGAAAATACACCAATAAATAATCAATTTCGGCATTTCAGGTGTAAATTCTTACAATGACACTGCTTGGTTATTTCCCTGAGTTTTCTTTCATTAGTGATTTCCCTTTGATGTTATAGAGTGAAAAGTCCGGCTCTCGTATTTCAAAAGTCGTAATACTTTTGGTAAACTGAACTTGCATTCTACGCCGTTAAATGAAATAATAGTGCGAGGGTTTTTATAAATTAAGTTAAACGGTTGAATGTGTGTTATTAATGGCTTTGAAATAACAGTAACAGTGTTTATCATTCATATGATTAAGATCGATACCTGTGAGCACCGGCTTTGTATTTTTACTGGTAAATACTTGCTGCAGAGAATTACACTTTTATTATTCTGCTAAGGTCAACAATGTTTAAACTGAAAGCTCAGACGTCTAGGTCTGTCCCTGTCCTTTCATGATAATGTCACTGTAAATTAATTAAAAAAAAATTGGCTATGAAAAATTTCCTCTGGCTATGACATTTTCAAAGTTTCATAGCCAAATGGGCTTTAAAGACAAAAAAGTTAGTTTTGCAGACTGCATTACCTGTGTATAAGTACAACATTGAAAAAAGTTGAAATTAAGGGTCAGTACTGTTTTTTTCAGGGCTACCTATTCATTTCTGTGCTGATTGGGGCGAACAACGACCTGATGAAGCTTGTGATACAGGCCATTCGCAACGACCTGGCTGGTCGCAACCCCATACACATCACGCTGGCCCTACAGTGCGTTGCCAACATTGGCAGCAGAGAGATGGCGGAGGGCCTGAGCGTGGATATACCAAANAATACCCTATATTCGAAATCAATGTCGGTCGCTGTTTTAAAGTATACATTTATAATTTCGTTAGTGATTCGGAACTGACTACTTCACTGTATCCTTAATATAACTTGAGAATTTTGTGATTCTTCTTTTTCTTTCCATTAATTTCAGGGCTCCTTTGAGCATCAACGCTTTGACTATTCAATTCAGTCTTGGGCCTGGTTAGAACCAGTACTTGGTGTTTTAGGGGGAGATTTTAAGAACACTTCCACAGTGGGGATCGAACCCATGACCTCTAGTTCTTCTTGAATGCTCTGAGCTTTTATGAGTACATTCGTACCGCTCAGCGACCCGGAGGGTCAATATAGCTGGGAGTTGGATTATTGCAATTACCATGACCTACTGATCGCTAGAAGAACAACATATCCACTACACGGTTACACCATGGGGATTCTGCCCTTGTGACCTGTCACTGTCTTCGTAGGTTTATGCTAAAGCAACCCCAGATCATCAAATTAAAATAGTATTACATGCATAACATATGTTAGTGCCCTGAACTACTATTCAGACAATTCTGATATAAGTTTAGTGTAAACCAACCTATAGGAAAGACTTCGGACCTCGGACAAATCCGACAAAAATTGACGAGGTCTGATAATATTTCCAAAATTGTCGGACCTTGTGTCCGACAAAAACAAAACAACAATATGTAAAACTTTGATTCAAATGAACACGAAACAAGGAGTATGTGAAAACAAATACGGACTAGTTAATGTTTATTTTACTTTGATAGATTATTTGTTTTAAAAACTTTAAAATAAATTTTACCAACCAGTCGAACTGGCTTTCTTTGATGGTGACGTAAAACACTCCAAGCACGATTCTTTGAACCAGTCAAATATTGCCCCTTGTTTTGTGACGTAAGCGACACGTCATTATTATAAAAATAAACTCTACAAAAGGTATTTTCTATTCTTTGGTTAAAGAAAAAGGAGGTCCGATAAAATATGGTGAGGTCCGATAAATTTTAAAAGTTATCAGACCTCGTGTCCTACAAGATTTTTTCGTCTTTCGCATGGGTTGGTGTCAACACCAACATTGAAACCTTTCAAACTGCATATTGTATTACCCTGTATATTATAATCAAAGAATTATATGTTTGAAGCATGATGTGTTGTTTTTTTCACAGGAGTTGTTACTACAATATCAAAACTGATCAAGACCTGTGTTCTGAGAGTAACTCCTACTGCCCTGTATTTCATTCTGTCTGAGAAGGTGGTGAATGGTGGAGTACAGATTTGGTGTGATTTACCACAGGTAAGGGATTCTACATCAGAATAAAATCCACGACTTTTATCTCGTAATGCTTGATCATCTTATAATTCACAGTCATGATTGAAATCTGAAGTCAGTTTATAGAGACAGGGCCTGTGATAAAAAACAAACAATTGGCAGTTTTTAGGAAATGAACATAGGATAAATTTATTATGTATTCAAAATTGAAAAAAAAAGCTTTCTCACTTTTGTAAAGAGAAGGTAGACATTTGTTGTTTGAAACAAATAATGTTCAATAATTAAATGAACATTACCAATAATTTAAATATCAAACTTAATTGTGATAAACACCTAACAAATGTATGCTGCCTTAAGATCAGGATTATATTCATGTTTCCTTTCGTTATTTTAAAATGTATATCTTAAAGTTGAATTTGGGGAAAAATATGCATATTTAGCAGTCCTAATGAGCCCGACAGTTTGACCCATAAGAGCAGTAGACAAAGGCCGATATATTGTTTCATGTTTTTATACCCCCACAAATGAAGTTTAGGGGGGGTATATAGAAGTGAGCTTGTCGGTCTGTCTGTTGGTCGGTCTGTGTTGGTTGTCCGCTCTCTAACTCAAGTTGTTTTCATCCGATCTTCACCAAACTTGGTCAGAAGTTGTATCTAGATGATGTCTAGGTCAAGTTAGAATATGGGTCATGCCGGGTCAAAAACTAGGTCATGGGGTCACTTAGTGCGTATTCTGTGTCAATGCGGCATGTGGGGGTATTCGTCACCTTAGTGACAAAGCTCTAGTTTATTTAGCTGATAAGATTGATAAGGTGGTATTTGGTATGTAGATTTGGTTTCAAGTTGTGTGGAGTTTTGCCATGAAATCATTTGTGCAGCTAGTTTGCTGTACTGGTAAACTGTTCTTCAGATTGGCTATTAAAGCTTAGCTTGTCAAGGAAAAATGAGAAGGTTCATTAAAATAACAGAATATGATTAAAACAAGTGTGGTGCTTAGAACACTTAGTTAATTTAAGAATTTATAAATAGTTACCTCAGAAAGTGTGAAATTTGCTTTATTTTCAAATATTTTTAGAAATTTTAGTAGCCAATCAGAGACTTTAGTACCTATTGGCTCTTTTGGCTACTTGTACTGCTCAATTATAGCAAAAACACTGTTCAAATAGGCGAGAAAATTTAAACAAACAATAGATTGGCTGTCTGCCCATTACTGATTACATAAATGAGCCTCATTCCGGGAAAAGTGGAATTAATGATTGTGCGTAAAGTGTTGTCCACACAGGATTATCAGTGACAACACTTTCCACTTTTATGGAATGTTTTGTTTAAAGGAAGTCTCTTCTTAACAAAAATTCAGTTCAGGCAAAAAAAAAGACTGCACAGGCTAATCTGGGACAACACTTTACATACATGCATTAAGCCCTGTTTTCCCAGAACGAGGGTCAATTTAAAATTCTGCCATAGGGCCACTTCTTTGATGAGTATGCGATGGAAGGCGTGTCGGCGGAGGAAAACGAGATCTATTTGGAGCTGGCCCCAGAGAACCTGGTGAAGGCCCTAAAGACGGCGCAGACCGCTAAGTGGGTCAAGGTGAAGCTCACTAAAAAACACGCGCCTTGCATCACCATTGAGGTGGATTTGGTGAGCTTAGTATAAACCTATTTATTTCAGCTCAATTGCATCGAAAGCCTAAGACTTACTCAAAAGCTCTTGAGTCTGTTTCCTGTGTAGAACCAGTAGAAAGTGTCTTTTGTGGAGATCTAAAGAAGGCTATCACAGTGGGGATCGCACTCGTGACCTACCTAAAGTAAAATTTGTATAAAGTTACACAGGGTCGTGTTTCAGAGACTAGAAATGAAAAACAAATCAAAATTTTGTGTAAAGTGGAACAAACAATCCAGAAACAATGTCAGTTTAGGGGCAAACTGTATGCATTAAAAATTGAATTTGTGTATGTCAAAATCCAGGGACAATGTCAGTTTAGGGGCAAACTGTATGCATTGAAAATTGAATTTTTGTATGCCAGACATCTTTATTTTGCCTGTGCTATATACATGTAAGTGGAGGCTCCTTTATGTTATTCTGGGGTCCAAATTGCCCCTATTTCCCTTGTAAAATTGTGTCCCCCTTGGAATTGTGATAGTATATTAGTATATTTTTTGCTATTATAACATAAAGAGACTGTCTTCCATTTGTGTCTAGGCTATTAATTAGTTAATACCAGTAATAATTAAATTAATTGGATTGTTTGTTAGCCAACATTGGGGGCCCATTCCCGTGTGGTGGTACACGACATTCCAGTGTCCGTGGTTCCCAGGAGGCTGTGGACAGAGTACCAGGAACCGGAAATGCCAAACTTTGACGTGAGTGCCAGAAATTAAGGACCGTACTCAAAAACTTACTCTTTATAGACTTGAGAATAATATTATGAGCCTCCCTTTTTGAAAAGGAGGTTAAATGCATGTGCGTAAAGTGTTGTCCCAGATAAGCCTGTGTAGTCTGCACAGGCTAATCAGGGACGACACTTAACGCCAAAACTGGACTTTTGCTAAGAATAGACTTTCTTTAAACGAATAATATCATAAAAGCAGAAGTGCCGTCCCTGATTAGCCTGTACGGACTGCACATGCTAATCTGCGACGACACTTTACGCACATGCATTTAAACCCCCTTTTAACAGAGCGAGGATCATATTTTTTCAATAAAAAATGTATGTTGTTAAACTCAAAAAATATTTTTTTGTTTGAAAATACTCTTGGTACCCATGCTACTTTAGTCATTATAAGGTAATACAAAAAACCAACAAGAAATTGTGAATACCATGAGTAAGAACAATTCAACTTGTTTTGAATGAGCAATTTTAAGGATTTGTTTTTATTATTATTAGGTCATAAAGTGTAGGAATCACTTCATGTATACAGGCCCGGGACTGTCTCAGCAATTCTCTTAATAAACTCCGAAGACTTAAGCTTTAAACGTCTTACTTTAAACTTTTTTTATAATAGCGTGATTCCATCAAAAGCCTTTTGATTATTTAGACACTTGTCAGTTTCCTAGGTAGAACCAGTAATTTGGGCGTCTTTTGCGGATATCTGGAAAATGGTCCTAAAGTGGAGATTGAACCAGGGACCTCTCAGTTGTTAGGCAGTCAACATATCCATTATAACACTGGGATCTTCTGTTTAAAGACAATTACTTAATCGCAGTATTAAGTATTGATCTTGTTATGTTCGGACTATTCTTAAAATCCCCTAATCACAATGTAAACATCATGTCCCATTCATCAGTGAAACAGATTTTCAAATGATTTCCATTATAAGGGTTATGCAACAAGGAAAAACTTCTTTTGTGAATTGAATTCTTTACTATTCAGGTCAGCATAGTGATGCCGCAGATTAAAGTCCTGAAAAATATCATTGAAAAGATGAAAAACCTCAGCAACACTCTGGTAAGTCGTGTTATTGATTTTTAGTTGAGGTTGAACCAAGTCAAAAAATCATTTAAATCTTTAACTCTTTCAGTGCTTGAACTGAATTTTGAAGGCCTTTGCAAACAGTTTGGATCCAGATGAGACGCCACAGAACGTGGCGTCTCATCAGGATCCAAACTGTTTGCTATTCTGATAGTATTCTTTGAAAAAAAATGAAGAAAATGCTAATTTTAGAAATTCAGCAGACAACATTTTAGCAGACGACAAATTTCCCAGCATGCAAAGGGTTAATGTACATCTCCAATATTTCATTTAGATGATTTGCTTTCTTGTAAGAAAAGTTTTGTTTTGAACTCTTGTCTCAAGCATGGTTCATACATTTATGTCATGACATGCATGACATGGACACTCTGGATTTCTGTGAAGTATGTAAACATTGATGACTGTAAACTGTAAACACACTTGAATTTTAAACATTTAACAATAAATGTATCCCGGAAAAGCAACCTTTTGGAAAAACCCACTAATCTGCTGGTACAAATAAAGCTGACCCATATATAATCCTTTTACAATCACACACTGTATCAACCGTTATTATTGACCTTGAGCTATCATTAGTTTATATAATGGACCAGCGTTGTTTGTACCGGGAAGATTATTGTTTTTTTCTAAACTCGAGCGAATTCCAAGATCAGTCTTTTCACGCCTCTATTAGAATATCAATGAAAACCATAATCTACAATCCAACCTGAACAATTTGTACCTCATACATTCAGCTTCTCTCAGCCAATCACAATGTCTTTCTCATACATTCAGCTTCTCTCAGCCAATCACAATGTCTTTCTCATACATTCAGCTTCTCTCAGCCAATCACCATGTCTTTCTCATACATTCAGCTTCTCTCAGCCAATCACCAGGGAGAGTTGAAGGTTTCCGTGGAGACAGACATGGTGTCTGTGAGCACACATTTCCAGGACCTGCTTAACCCAGCATCAAGTACGTATTGACAGTACAGTATGGGATCAGTGCTTTTTTTACTCCTTATAAAATGGCGTTATTTCTCAAATTTGAGAAGTTCGTGCCTCAAATTTTCCCAATTTAAAGAAGTTTTCGACTAAACTTTTTCCAATTTAAAGAAGTTTGTGACTCAAATTTTCACAATTTTTAAAAAGTGTGTGACTCATTTTTTTCACAATTTTGAACAGTTAGTGACTCATTTTTTCAAATAAAGGGGCCAAGGCCCCTTAACAAATATGGGGAAAAAAGCCCTTGGGATTTATAGTTACGCCTACCTTGGAAACTAAGCGATATGAACTGTTGACAGTGTGTGCATGTTCTTGCAAGACATATACATCAGACAAGGAAAGTATTTTTATTAATCATTTTGGGAATGGGGCCTGGGCCATTTGGAATGGGAAAATCTATTCTTTTGATTAAAATTCAGAAATTTAGGTGTGTTTTTTTTTTCTTCTTAAAATACTCTAAATTGACAATATCTGTGTTTTTTTGGCATTATATTTGCTTAAGGTTCAATGCATGACAATTGATAGGGAGATGAACTGAGAATTCAAACTAAACAAATACAAAAACTGTTTGGAATATTTTAATTGGGAATTTATGGCATTCATTTGGGAAATATGTATACTATATGTATATATATATATGGGGAGCATATAGTTGCCAGTTTGTACTTCCGTACTTCCTTCCGTCACACTTTTGTTACAGTTTCTCATAGCGCCTTCAATATTTACCGATGTCTTCCATATTTGGCATGTAGGTACCTTGCATGGTCCTCTACCTTTTGATGAGGTTTGAGGTCACTGGGGTCAACGTCAAGGTCACCGAGGCTAATAATAGATTTTCTCAAGTTGTCATATATTTTTTCACACAATTAACCCATATATCGACAAAGCATCATTGGGGAGCATCCATCAGTTTTACTGATATCCTTGTTTATGCTTGGAAATGGAGCCATATTTTGGCCCCTAAATTTGACGAAAAAAAACCCACTGCAGGTCTTAGTTTTCTTATTGGCTTATGCAACCCATAAGAAAGACAAAAAAAACTTACCGGACATGAGGTCTGATAACTTTTAAAATTTACCGGACCTCACCAGATTTTACCGGACCTCGTTCTTCTTCAACCAAACAATAGAAAATACCTTTTATATAGTTTATTTTTATAATTATGACGTTCGCAATGTTTAACAATTCTTAATACAATAAAAAACAACTTAATTTGAACCCGTTCCTTGGAAACATATGGTAAAACTTTCAGTTAAAAGTGAAGAAAGCTTTGTGATTATTTTTTTTTACATAACAAGACAAAATTTAATGAAGTAATTTAATTCAGCAATAGAAAACACTAGTCCTCTCATAGCGGGTATTCACGTGACGATCAAGATGGCAACGTCTGTGCCGAAACAGGTATTTTTCGCCGTTTTATACCCTGTATTACTTTTGTTTAATTAATGTTTAAATGCCGCTCACTTTCAAGCCATATCACTAAGAAATGATTAGCATTTATTTCACATGAATATTCGCTCTATATCTTGACTTTACTCGCTTCAAATTTTCTTAGCGGGAGCTGTTATTTTGTGATTCTGGTTGGTAAAATCCGTTTTATTTTAAAGTTAAATAATCTATCGAGGTAAAATAAAGATAAACCAGTCCGGTTATTGTTACTTATTCCTAGTTTAGTGTTCATTTTAAACCAAAGTTTTACATATTGTTCTGTTTTTTTGTCGGACACGAGGTCCGACAGTCTCAGAAATAGTATCAGACCTCAGCAAATTTGATCGGATATGTCTGAGGTCCGACGTCTTTCGCATGGTTTGGCTTATGACTCTGTCAATCAATTCCCATTATTATATTAATTGCTGATTTTTGCAAAACTATTAAATGGTTAAAGAATGCTGATGATAACTATTCATGCTTTTGTGAGTATGAGTTTTGATAATATAGAGGCCATTGTACAGAAAAATGACATACATATGAATATTTTTAATTTTAAAAAATGAGCCGACAATGACCAATTTAGCATAAGTTTTCCGTATTTTCAGTACCCGGTACATTTTAGTATTCTTAAGAATATTTAAGTACTACCAGAGCCGACAGTGAACAATCGAGCGCCAGTATTGACCACTCACCAGCTGTCAATCAAACTAACAGATCAACCAATCAGCCACTGTTTATAGCAACCACATGGTCATACAAACAAAGATTGTCTTTTGTAACGGAATAAGCATTTTATATAAGAAAACTAAGAGGGCGGGATGGATATCTTATTTGGTGATCGACTGTGTAATTGCTCAGCAAGTATCATAATGCAATAATGATCTATTACTTTGATATCACCCCACCACTGTTTTTTTTTTATTTTTTATTGAAGGCCTTTTAGTGTTACTTACACCACAGGGCCTAGATACCTACCATGTAGCTACTTGTGTACATGAATATATACATTTGAGCCCGATTCTGGGAAAACTAGGCTTAATGCATGTGGGTAAAGTGCTGTCCCAGATTAGCCTGTGCAGTCTGCACAAGCTAATCAGGGACGACACTTTCCCCCTATACTGGATTTTTGCTGAGAGGAGACCTTATTTAAACAAAAATACCATTAAAGCGGTAATTTTCTTCCCTGTTTAGCCTGTGCGGACTGCTCGTGCTTATCTGGAACAACACTTAACGCACATGCATTAACCCCATTGTAGCTTCTTGTGTACATGCACATATAGACTTTAAATCTGTGTTGTATTTCAGGTAATGGGGGTGCGCCTCAGCAATTGAATCCAAGCATGGATCCCGCAGAGTTTGCAGAAGTACGGATCGACATCCGAAGGTTTGCTCAGTTCCTGTCCGGTCAGCAAGTCAACCCCAGTCGTGTTATATGCAGTGAGTAAAATGGCCTCTACTAGTTTATTGTGTTGTGAAATATGCCATTCAATTGGGCAGGCATTTATTACCAGTCTTTGATAATTTTTAAGAATTTATGTCAAGTTCTAATGGTAAATTATAAGTTTCTATTCCTCATCTTTATGGTCATTAATGTGGGAATAAAGCAGCTTTATGGGACTGGCTTTCATTGCTTTTTTTTGCTTTAAGGTGATTGAAACAAAACTGATTTATTCCTTGTATGTAAAATATTTACTTAAAGTGATATTAGACGCATCTAACAGTATATAGGTGTCTATCTCAACTGTTGTTTATTTTTGGTGTTTTCACTTCATATACACTTACATTTGTTAATGCAGCATTAACATACTAAAACAGTATACCGAAAAGAGAAAAAAAATGCATTTGAATATCAACCGTACTTTCGTTTTGACAACTGACAAAAGAAATGATTTGATGTAAGATGTGAACCTAAATTTAGTTTTTGTGCAGATTCGTTCATACAACACAAAGACACAATTTTGTTTACGGATCATTTTAATTTCCTGCATCCATATCTATCATACGACACACGAACACTAACTCCGATCCTAATAAAAAGACAGTTCGGTTCGGCTTAGAGGACTGGGACAGTCATGTAAAATATCAAATATAATATATATTTTTTATAAACAACTGGAAGCGAGATGAGTTGCAGATAATTGGTTAGTTACCACATTTTAACTAACTCTTTTGACCTGTTAATTCTTTTCACACATTTTAACTAACTCTTTTGACCTGTTAATTCTTTTCATCATTAACCATTGTTATTTAGCTGTGAATGTCAGGATGTTGTTTTTATGTTTTATTTCCAGATATTGTTGACAACAAAGTGGTGCATTTCTATTTGATGAATGACGACGTTTCCCTCCAGTACTTCATGCCTGTAATGGTAGTATGATGATGTAGACGCTGGCAGCATTACACCACCATTGTTACACTGTTATATAGTGCCATTGTTCTTTAACATGTGACCAGTGGGGCCATGTTCGTGTTTTGTTTGATGTTCAAGGAAGTGATTGAACTCTGCAGACAAGAGAAAAATTTGCCATCAATATTACATTGTTATCAATTGTTCATTCACATGTGACCACTGGGGATTTCTCAGTGTTTTCTTTTATATGGTCCACTCTTCATATACAGAGTTCATTTATAGGACAATAACAAAACACGCATAATTACATGGACTGGGGCTAATGAGAATACACCAGTCGACTTTTATTATACCAAAAACTCAATATAGTGTATTGTAATAAACAGTCCCATAAAGTTTATTAACAGCAAAAATCACACAAGGGGGATAAACCTTGATATTAAAGTCAAAGTATCAGTAAATGGTTGAAGGGGTGGGATGGAGGGTTAATAAGAAAAAGCTGGTCTGTAAATGCTGTGTGCTATCTTTAAAAATGATAGAAGTCAATTCTGGTTTTAACCCTCCCTCCCCTTTAAATAAAGTAGATGGAATAGGGCTCATGAGAATGCACTAGGCATCTTATATTACTGTATATCAACAATTAAACAATATTTTTCAAAATATTGTCCATTATAACAAAGTCTCATAAAGTTGGACAACAGCAAAACTCCCCAAAAACGTGAGTCTGACCAAGAAAGAGGGAGAATGGGTGAAATTAAAACCAACAATGAACTGAAATTGCAATACCAATGTGTTTTAACAAGTTAACTCATTAGTACTAAATGTTAGACATTTAAGCATTCACAGTGCGTCATCTGATATACACATTATATGATTGTGACTAGAAAATATTGATACACTCCTTAAGTTGGCTGTTGAAAGCCTGCATTCTTAAGGTTTGATATTAATTAAAACCAGAGACTAGAACAGATAAAAGTAAGCACATGTAGAAACCATGTATATCTTATTCACTGATAACATGAAAATAAACTGAAATGGTCAATAACTGCCAAATAAAAACATGAACCTAACAGGTGTATGGCCAGGAGATGTTAAAACAGTAAGGTCGCTGTGGCGTAGTAGATATGGTGTCCGCCTATCCACATGGAGGTAACAGGTTCCATCTCCACTGTGGTAGGGTTCTTTTGATCTTCCCAAAAGACACCAAGTACTGGTTATCCCTTTGAGCGCTGGAACCAGATTTTGAAGGCCTTTGCAAACAGTTCGGATCCAGATGAGACGCCACAGAACGTGGCGTCTCATCAGGATCCAAACTGTTTGCTATTCTGATAGTATTCTTTGAAACAAAATCGAAGAAAATGCCAATTTTAGAAATTCATCAGACAACATTTTAGCAGACGACAAATTTCCCAGCATGCAAAGGGTTATGAGTCACAGGAGACAGACTCAAGAGTGTTTCAAAAAGCCTCAGACTTTCGATGTAATCGAGCGTAATCGAGCTAAAATAAATAGGTTTAAACTAAAACAGTAAGGAACTGGAGAGAAAAAAACAGCAACATACAGAACATTATAAATTCACATTTGAATGTTTCGGTACATCAATTTACCATTCTGATTAGTATCTAAACGCTGTTTGTTATTTACATAGACAAGTACTTTGCAGAAAAGAGAAAGATTAGCCATTGTTTGTTCATATGTGACCAGCAAGGTTTTCTATACCTTTCCTTTGATGGTAATGAAAATGATTTTACTCTGCAGATAAAGGAAGGTTCAACCACCAATGTTATGATTTAGTCGTGTTGTTCATTAACATGTGATGTAAAGCTTTCAAAACCGTTTCTTTGATGTTAAAGGAAAAGTTTTTCCGCATTAAAAGGAAAAAAACAACACTTCAGCTTTTTGTTTATTAATGTTGATGATGTGATGTCAGTGACATGAAAGAGGAAAACCTTTAAGGAAATATTAGGGTGTGTTCTTACATCAAATTTGATAACAGTTAATGAATGAATGATGTGGTTTTCCCATAGTTTTGTTTTGTTTCCTTGTTGAATGACCTGTAATGCGGAAACTTGTGTACCAGTAGTTGAGAGGTACCGTTTACAAAATAGTAAGCATTAAACCAGGATGTAAATTTAGGGGTGAACGGAAGACTGTCGTAACTCATAGTAAATAAAGAAGGAGATACAACAGTTTTCCGTTCAGCCCTTGAAATGACGACTTGAGAAACTGACTGTTAAAGGGACTTGTCAACAGTTTGGCAAAATGACAATTACAATTTTTGTGAACATGATAAAAAAATGAATGTATGAATTATATTTAATCAAGCCAAATTACTCTCCTGACTAAGAAACATGTTTAAAAGTATGTACCGGTATGTTTTTGTATCTATAATGATAAATCTTCAGTGGGAAATAAAACAAAATACAGAGCGTTTGTAACGCTTTTCATTGACAATTTAGTAAAAAAGAGTATTTCCAATTGTTTTTAACTTCAGTAAAGATTTAAAAGCCTGCATTGTGTAGTGGTTATGAGTTACTTTGCTTCTAGAGGTCCTGAGTTCGATCCCTCGGACAGGCATTATTTATTATTATTTTATTTTTTCCATTTTACTACAATGATTTAAAACTTTAAATGATATTGATAGTAAAGCTTGTACAAGAAAGACTGCGATTTATAGTGAGAAAGTAATTGTCACTGTCATGTGTTTAATTAAAATCCGTTTTTTTTTAAACTACCGGTAGCTTTAATGCATAAAACTATGAAAATCTGTGACTTGGGAAGCCATTTGCAAATCTTGTTTTAATTATCGATGTCAGAGATTGTTGATTTAGTTTCCGTACCTTATGACAGCTTAGTAGTGAAATGTGTATGTGATATAGTCATTAAATTATGTGCCTGGTTTATCAGGGACTTACCAGTTAATGTTTTAAACAATACTTTACTGGTTTCTAACAAGAATGAGGATTGACTTGTTCTGATTTAATACCAGTATTTGTTTTATTACACTTCATTCATTACGAACAAAATAACTCTGTCATGTAAAGTGTATATTCCTTATTTTCATTTGAAGTTGAAACTATTATAGTTCAAATTTGTTCCTGTTTGCTTTGTAATAGACCCATAGTGTTGAATAGTTAAAAAGAAAAGATAAACATACATTTGTTTGTATTGTTTCTATAACATCCTTAATGCTCTTTTCATAAATGTTTATACTTCATGTTAACACATCACAATGCAGCCTTGAAAAAAATGTATTTTGTATACAAGTAAGCATGAATTCAGATGTCATAGGAATTTTCAAAAACATAGATAATGTCACAAGTTCTTACAGTTTTAGATGAATAATAAACAGTTATTACATTTGAGCCTAGCCGTGGGAATATGGTGCTTAAAGCATGTGTGTAAAGTGTTGTTCCTTATTATTATTAGCCTGTGCAGTCGGCCTAGACTGTATTTTTCTTAAGATGAGAATTCCTTTAAACGAAAAATCCGGAAAGTGTTGTCCCTGATTAGCCTGTGCAGACTGAACAGTCTAATTTAGAACGACACTTATCACACATGCATTAAGCCTCATTTTCCCATAGCACTGCTGATTCATTATTTCAACAGAGGATCTTTGTACCACGATGCGTTAGAAGCATGTTGAGATTATCAATGTTAATTTCACAGTTGCACAGTGGATATGGTGTCCCCCCAAGCAATCAGAAAACTTGTGCTGTAATAAGCTCTAGGCTTTAGATGCAGTCAAGTTAAAAAAGTTTTTAACCAATTCCAAGGGCTTGCAAGCTCAGTTGGTACAGTACTGGAAACAACTCTGAGGACCCAGTCACAGAACTTTTGTGGGGATGATCATGTTTTTTTTCTACAGCCATTCTCCCCCTTCAAGCTGCCCCGCCTTTGATTTTCATCATTTTATTAAATCCATTACCATGTCCACCATTCCCTAATTATGACAAACTTGTGGGCTTTTATAAAATTTATGAATTATAACAGGTTGTGCAGATTTATCTTATTTTTATTTCATTGCCTGTAACCATATCCTGTTTTGTATAGCATTATGTATGTGTGTTAACTCTGTGGTCGGCTTTTTATTTTGGCTGTCGTGGATTGTCTCACATCTGGTTATTCTTGTTCATTAGTTACATGCTTACTTTACGATTTAATGATTGTTCAACAGTTTGGTACATGGAGCTGCTCCTTATTTATGTTATGTACGAATGAATACACTAACGAAATAGCCAGGTGCTTTTATATTGTTTATAATCACTTTACAATTTTTAAAATCAATTGAAACGTAGACTGCTTTCAAATGTTAAATTCCTCGGCAATAAACATACATTTCCATACCCGGAAAATGGTGTCGGTCATCATGCACAACAAGAGTATAGTAACACAAATTTACAAACACAACAAAGGAGTATATCTCTCTTGGTTAATTTTCTGGCAAAAGTAACTTCAATGCTTTTCAAACAGAAAGTTATCACACTATTGCCCTAAGTGTTAAGATAAGGGTACCACTTTTTTGTGTGTCCCCAAGGTCTAATTTCTTAAAAAACTCATAAGTTTAGTCTTAAAATTAAATTCTAAAATATTGACCTAAAATAACTTAAGCCATCATGACCGAGGTAAACATGTAAAAGGCTTTATAACATGGTGTGTTTGAAAGTATTTTTATCTTATTTAAAGCCACACACCTTGAAATGAAGTACATGTTAATCAATACATATAGATGCAATTTGAAAGTGTGCAAAATTTTCATTAAATCTATAGCCTAGTTAGCAAGCAATTTATTATTTTTTAAATGGGTTTTACCGCTTTTAAAACTGAAAGTAGGATTTCAATATTATACGTCCATTTCAACAAACGCGATTATTTTTAAGTTTTAAAGCGAAAAAAAGACGGATTTCTACCTTGTAACCACCAGATATATTCTAATTGGCATATATAAAATATGTTTCTTATTTATACTTTAATTTACTATGCCAAATAAGGTGTGTGGCTTTAACTATTGCTAACGAGAAATAATGTAATGTCTATATTGTTAATATTTAACAAGGTATATGTGTGAAAGAGAAAATACTTTCTGGTAAAATAACAGCTAACACAAAAAAGACTCAATCATGTATTGTGCATTGAAGACTACAATCAATATGCTTTAATGAAAGAAAGCCACAATCAAAAGCAGCTATGTCGCAAATAATAACTTTGTCTTAAACCTGCAAAATGAAATCCACAAACAAAACAAGACTGTTTGTCTTTAATTTGTAGATAATTCAACAAGACTGTTTGTCTTTAATTTGTATAACATTCTAAAACTACTCTAGAAAATTGTACAATATTAATTTAAAAAGCTACAAATCTGAAAGACCATCCTGCAAGAACCGAAAAGAAAGTTCCTCAACCTCTTGATACCATGGAATATTTATACCTGCTAAGTCTCTACAGATACTTGATATTATTACATACAGGTCAGGGGTGTATGGAATACCTATGCTCAATTGGTCATTTTCGGCTCAGGTACTACTTAAAAGTACCCTTAAGTAGTATACAACGAAATACCCCGGGTACGAAAAATATGCTTCAAGGCAACTGGCCAATATTAGAATGTACCCAAGTTTTATTCCCACCCAAAAGCCGGTGACAAGATCATTTATGGCCATTTTTGACCTTTGAACTCAACTTGTGACCTTGACCTTGGAGATATTGACGTAATTCTTTCGCATGACACACTGCCCAATGATTGTGAACAAATGTGCTTAATGATTTTAAAATCTCACAATGAATGACAAAGTTATGGTCCGGACAAGATCATTTATGGCCATTTTTGACCTTTGAACTCAAAAGTGTGACCTTGACGTTGCAGATATCGACGTATTTTTTCCGTATGACACACCGTCCTATGATTGTGAACAAATGTGCTAAATGATTTTAAAATCTCACAGTGAACGACATAGTTATGGCCCGGACAAGCTCATTTATGGCGATTTTTTTCCTTTGAACTCAAAGTGTGACCTTGACCTTGGAGATATCGACGTAATTCTTTCGCATGACACACCGTCCAATGATGGTGAATAAATGTGCCAAATGATTTAAAAGTCTGACAATAAATGACAAAGTTATGGCCCGGACAAGCTCATTTATGGGCATTTTGACCTTTGAACTCCAAGTGTGACCTTGACCTTGGAGATATCAACGTACTTCTTTCGATTGACACACCGTCCCATAATGGTGAACAAATGTACAAAGTCATTTTAAAATCTAACGATAAAGGACATAGTTATGGTTCGGACAAACTTTCGGTTTAAAACGCACTTAGTGACCCCATGACCTAGTTTTTGACCCGGCATAACCCATATTCAATCTTGACCTAGACATCATCTAGATACAACTTCTGACCAAGTTTGGTGAAGATCAGATAAAATTTTCGGGACAGACAGACCGACCGACAAAGTGACTCCTATATAGCCCCCATTACCAATGGTAATGGGGTAAAATAAGTGTGACCAAAGATTATCGAAACAAAAAACAATAATGCCTTCTAGTATTAAATTCACACATTTTCAATCATAGAAGGAACTAAAAATATTTCTATTGGTAATGGAATGGTGACAATGTATTATTAAATATATTTTAATATTATATATAAATATCATAAAGTATTGGTTGAATTGTGTTATAGGGAGAAAATAATATTTATTTAAGGATTCATGAATGTATCAAAATAAAACCACGAAACATAATTATATCTGTTTTAAGGATTATAAGAATAAGTGCCAAATGTTGGCTTAATTGGTGACTAACATTTGAAAGTTACATGTACATAGAGAATCTACACAATCTAGCGTGGTACAATGTACATGTATATTAATACCAAAGGACATCCCTGTAAAAAGTTCATCTTATCAGATGGTTTTGCTCCAAATTTTCTCTGAATTCAAGAAAAAAACACACCGTTGTTCATATTTACAAAAATGTTCATTTACATGACAACATCTGATCTTCGACTACTGAACAATTTCAAAAAGAAACATTTTTTGAAAATTTAGGGAAAAATTCGCAATTGGAAAAAAATATTGATGTTAATAACATTTTTATTGAATGACTGCATATGGTTTAAATACAATACGTGCAAGTTTTTAACTAATTTTATATATTCCACAATTGTGTTATTAAATCCTATAAAATTTTCACATTTTTTTTTAGTAAAACATTTTATTTCACAAACTGAACAGTTAAGGGCATCTGCACAAATTTAAAAGAAAAACCGCTGCAAAATGTTAAATCAAGATATGTTAAGAAATATACGTTTAAGCCTTTAGAATCTGACCATGACAAATCTAGGATCTTATGATTCTTGTGTAATTCTAAAAGTGACAATTAATTATTTTCTTGTACAAGAAATCCAAATGATTAATATTTTGGAAAAAGCAGTACAACATGGGATTACAAAAAATCAGACAATATTGTAATCAGCTAGTAATTCTTTGAAATACAAGGTTATTAACTTTTTAGTTACATGTATTTACATAAATTAAATGATTGTGCGATTACAATCAAGTTTCAATCAAGAGATTCTGAATTCTAAAGCCAAACAATAGCCAGTCTCTACATCAAATGTTGCCATGTAAACAAGTTATTTATCTTGCCCTCAAAAATCACAGTGCGCTGTACTTAACATACATTTAAAACTATAATAGTACATTTTTCACTAAGGAATATAAATTCATTAAGTGTAACTGTAAACCATTTTTTAATTTACAAGTTCAAAGTTATCTACATGTGGGTCCTCCCCGAAATGGGCCAACACATGCTGCTCATATTGTTCCTGGGAAATTGAAGCAGGAAACGTGTCATTACACATAGGACACGTCCTGTCGTCATCGTTTCCCATGGCAAGCATCGTTGCTGGCGACTCATCTTGCTGGTCGAAACAGTCAAAGACGTGAACCTGAAAGTCTGCCATGGTCAAACGAGAAAACTCTTGGTTACACGATGGGCATATTTTTACCTCGGCCACGGCATTGTTTTGAGCGCTTTCTTCCGTATTACAAGTTACAAAACGAGGCTCCTCGTGTTCTTCTATCGGTCGCTTAACGTCACTCTGTTGCTTAACGTTGTAAACATTTTCATATTCATTAACAGCGCTTGCTTTCGAATTTGTTGAAGCTGTATTTAAGTACCCATTGGTTGCACTTGGACGCCGATTCAACTCTACGGGGGCTGGAGAATAGGGTGACCTGCGTTCTTGAGAACTACTGCGCCTCATATTATCAAAATTATTTACTTGGTTCATAGCTTGTAATGGGTGCACTGACGCTACCACAGCGCTAGCACTGCTTGCATGGCCTCCGAGTTTGTTCAACGCCTGTCCGTTCTGGTTTGATGCATTCTCAAGCACTTCAACTTTGTAATATGTCCCATTTTGTTTCATTGACGGAGATAAAGGCGAATTGTTTGCTTGAGGTCTGCAAGGCGCTGGACTTCGGGGCGAAACTATAGAATCCACCATGTTTGCAGAAAGCCTTGGCTGACTCGTTTCCATGGCGAACATTTGAGGAACATGAGCGTTACTCGACACTACAGTTCCACTGACACCGGCAACTCGTGCCACTTCTCTGGTTCTAGCCTGTCTTGAGAAGTCGCTGGTATTGGACGGCTGTCGCCTTAAAATTGCCTCTGAATGCGATTGGCTGGAGCTGTACCCAGTTGCCTGTGATTGGCCTGGGTTGTATCCAGTTGGTTGTGACCTATTATTCAGGTACGAGTGTTCAGCAAACTGTTGGTTATGTGCAGCAAACTGCGGATCTGAGCAATAGGGTCGGTTTGGAACTGAAACAAAGAACATATGATGCATGCTCAGTTTGAAATGGTTTAAATTTGCCTGTGTTTAAATGAATAATAAAATATGTATGTTTTAGGTTTATCAAACCATTTATTTGCACTAGAAGTTTAGCACTGTATATCAGAATTTAAGAAAAATCATCTTACACAATAAGTTTTGTAAAAAAATGATAATGCAATATTATAAAAATTTCTCTACTTTTCAATTATTTTTTTACCAAAAAAAAAACTTGTACTGGTGAAGTCTCAAGCGACTGTAATTTAAATGAAAACAAGAGATGTGTTTGTCACAAACACAATGCCCCCTTATGCGCCGCTTTGAAAGTGTTTTTTTTTTGTTACCTTTGACCTTGAAGGATGACCTTGACCTTTCACCACTCAAAATGTGCAGCTCCATGAGATACACATGCATGCCAAGTATCGTGTCTACATGCCAAGTATCAAGATGCTGCCATCAATAATGCAAAAGTTATGACAAAACTTTGCCCTAGGTTAAAGTTTTAAGACAGACAGACAGACACACACAATGGTGGACAGACAGACAGGCCAAATACAATATAACCCCCTTTTTTTAAAAGGGGGCATAAAAATACATCCTTAATGTCCAGATGACAAATTCTACCTTTATATGACGAGGTTATTTGCTTAATGATTGCATTCTGGTCCTGAACCTTCTTCTTCAAGTTTGCCTGTTCTTCACGCTGTGTATGAACAAGCTGTAGGGCCTGCTGTAAAATACTGATATCGCCATCTACATCATCAGTCTCCTCACTTTGTTTTCTAGCTTGATGATTGTTCCAGTTAATTTTTGCCTCGATTTCAAGTTGCTTACATTTAGCTTCAAGTGCAAGTTTTTCAGTCCTTAATGCTTCAAAGTCTGTTAACAGATTCCGCTTCTCATTTTCTAACATGCTGCTTTTATTTCTCCACTCTTGCACCTGTGACTGACTTAGTGCCGACAACTGAGAATTCCGCTGCATCCCTGACAGCTTCTCCTTCAAGTCACTGTTTTCTTGCTCAATACTTTGCAATATCTCTTTCAAATGAGCAATCTCACTGTCTCGATCATTACACTGTTTATCCATTTCTTGCAAGGCACCTTCCAATCGGTCCCTTTCTAATAAAAAGCGTTTTTCCATTTCTTCTTTTTCATACTTCAATCTATAATTTTCCTCGTTATGTTTCTGTAATGCATTGTCACGCATAAGAACTTCTCTTTGCAGGTGTCTAATCAAACCTTCATTTGCGCCTCTAACTGCTAATGAAGCTTCATCACCGCTAGTTGCTCCAGCGGCTGATAAAGGTTCATCATTGTAACACTCTTCCATTACGTTAACGCCTCTTTTGTATTCCTGATTGTTCATTTTCTGTGTAAGCTCGTAGATTTTCCTATCACGTTCTTTGAGCTTTTTCTGCAGCGATGCACATACAGTTTGTAAAGCATGCAGTGAACCTTGGCTAATGGAATTTTGAGTGGAATCAGATCTTTGGAGCAAATATAATGGGTTGGTATTTTCGTCGTCCTCTGTAAGATAGCCTTCAGTGGCATTCAGGAGTTCAATATCTTCGTCTGAACTTTCATCCATGAACTTTTCTGTTATCTGAAACAGTTTGATAAACATAAAATGTAAGCCACCTTGAATTGATATACAGAAAGAATTTAAAACATCAATAAAATGAACGGACTTTTTTCACCGATTGACAAGGATTTTGAAACCATTTTTGGAAAAGGAGTCTGGTTAAAACAGATATATAATGCCCCCCCCCCCCAAAAAAAAAAAGACATGGCCTTCCCATTGAAGAGTTTTAGTACATCCGAGAGTATTTCATAGTTGGAAAAGTTTATGTGACTCCTTCATCTTCAGGAGTAACGTTAAGAGCTTTGACTGGGCTTCTCAACAGCAGAAACCTCGGAAGAGTCTAACGGGCACAATATTTGATAACGCCAGAAACTTGTCAGATTATTTTAGTGTTTTACTGTTACTTGTTATAGTTTGTAGTCAAACTCGTAAACACGTATCTGTCTGTTCATCTGTAACTGTCATAAGATGATAAATCCTTATTAACGACTTAAAGGAAGGACTTTACTCAAGTGGCTTCCAACCAACAACGGTTTCCTGAAAATACTGAGTTACTTAACACCAATTTACAGTTTCCAATTTGAACACTGCTTGTAAATTAGTTCTGGCTTCCATCACTTTAAATGTCGCTTTTTATGATTTTTGACTGGCGCGACTTTATATGTACAGGTCTGTCAATACTATATAAACTGTTCGCTGAAGTTTCTTTAGTTTAGCTACTTGTAAATGTGATGACTAAGTTCATTAACATTTGAAAATATAAAACAAACCTTGTTTATTTCTTTGTTTGTTGTAATGACTGAATCTTCATACTAATATGGCATTGCTTAAATAACGCAGAAAAGTATATTTTTAGTTATTATTTGGATTGTTTTATCAAATGGAAGAAAACATCTGGGTTTCCTTTCAAAATAAAGATTAAGAAAATGGTTCCCCACTTTCAATGAGACTGCACTGAGAGGAGCGGAACCAAATATCAAACTCGGATAAAAATGGGGAATCCCCAAGTTATGGTTACACTCCACTATATCAGCAAATCTTCCGGTAGTTTCTATTTCGAATCGAAGTAGAATATGAATAAACCCAGAGCGTGTTGAAGGACCCACCGCCATTCAAGATGGTTGGGTTTATCTGTTAAATGATGATGGGGAGGTTAAATAATCGTTGCAATGTGAATTGTTATACTATAATGTAGCACAGCTGATTTGAACAGCGAAGCGAAGCAGGAATCAGTTCTATAGATGTAAACTTGTTCGAAGTGATTTATTCACGAGGTTGATTCATCACGAATAAGTTCATGAATATATTAAAGCCACACACCTTGAAATGAAGTACATGTTAATCAATACCCAAAGATGCAATTTGAAAGTGTGCAAAATTTTCATTAACTCTATAGCCTAGTAAGCAAGTAATTTATTATTTTTCAACCGGGAATTACCGCTTTTAAAACCGAAAGTAGGATTTCTATATTATACGTCCATTTCAACAAACGCGATTATTTTTAAGTTTTAAAGCGCAAAAAAAGACGGATTTCTACCTTGTAACCACCGGATATATTCTAATTGGCATAGATAAAATATGTTTCTTATTTATACTTAAATTTACTATGCCAAATAAGGTGTGTGGCTTTAACACTCCCATAGCAGCAGCTTTAATTATGTACATCACATCACTAGGGTCTACGTTTACTTCACACTCAACCTGTATTTTCGAATTGCTTTGAAATTGCATACTTAACATGAAACTAATGAATTAAATCTTAGTGAAAAAATGAGGAATACGTACATTATCATGTTATAGTGCATGGAGATGCCATACAATGTGGCTTTTTGAAATGTTATCATGGATTTAATGATAAACACATTTCAGTAAAATCTTCCTGCATACAAAATGTTGCAAAAAACAAAAACAACAGCCACATTAGGAAAACAGCTCCTCCCGATTCCATTTATACAAAATCATGGGATTAAGACAAAACACACGAAGTGAAACTTTAAATGCATCAGAAGGAGCGATTATAATATGGGTTCCTGTGTTTATGGTCAGGAACCAATCGCCAACAGTAGGACACGAATGTACTAGACACACACGTACATAACAAACAAACAAACATGATTAAAACTGGTGGCACCTCTTTGAATGCAAAATGCAAAGGCAATGTGAGTTCAAACTAGCTCAAAACCTCATATTCGACCCAGAATGTTCACATTACATTTAAGTGTAAATAAAAAATATCAATATAGCATCACTTTTCAAATTTGATAGCAATAAACGAAGAGTTCATTTAAATGTATTTACCATTTAATTACTTGATGGTTGGATACACAGCCAGACCACCAGAATTGTTATTTTATGAGACACGATGAAATGACACCAACACGAGTATCCACTACACCTTGTCTTTGATACAAAAAGCTGTACAGATATAAAATCATGGAGTTTAACATTTAGATCATAGTCGAGCCATTCAGGAAGTAGCGTATGCCTATATTTAAGCAAATTAATGCGTTGAGCACTTTTAAAATCTTCATATCTGAAACCACATAACGATTAATATTTGCTGCCGGGTATGTTGAATTGTATTGTGGTCATCTACAAAGATTGTTCAATTATGCCCCATGGGGTCAAAACGGGCCTCTCTCTTGAGGTCACCATTTTGAAATAGACTTATAAAGGGATATATAAAATATATTCTTGCCTAAAACCGCAAAAGACAATGCTTTTATATTTTGTATGAGGTTCCTTCAAAGATTTGTTCGAATCGTGCCCCTGGGGTCAAAACTAGTCATGCCCGAGTAGTCAACAGTTCTTCAAAGACCTATATAGGGGAAACCTTATAAAAATCGACTCCTAGGAAACCGCAAAGTACAAGCCTTCATGTATATCATCTAGAGATACTATACAAAGTGTGGTCAAATTATCCTCATGTGGTTAACACTGGCCTCGCCCTGGGGGTCACCAGTTTCACGTGGCCCCAAAAGCGGTTTTCTTAATGGAAACTTTAAAATGTTCTCGTCTGAAACCACATAGCACAGCGGTTAAGTATTTGGTATAAAACATCCTGTTGTGGTCCTCTAGAAAGTTTGTTCAAATTATGGGCCAGGGATCAAAAGTCGGATAACCGAGGTGGTCACTTGTTTTATAAAGACTAGTATTATGAAAACTTGAAACCTTTTTCTTGTCTGAACCCGCGAAGCCCATGGCGTTCAAATTCGGTGTGTGGCATCATCTAGAGGTCCCGTACTGAGTTTGTTTTAATTATGCATATGTGTTAAAACTGGCCTCACTCGTATGATTTTGTGAAACATTTTTATGTAGACTTACATATCAAGAAATGTTCAATTTTAACCATTGTTGTCAAAAAAAAGCCCGAAACCAAAGGTCTCGAGTATTAAACCACTGAGCTATAGTTCCTCGTGTGAGCGTTAACGAATCATCTGGGACATATCTCAGGGACAGGGGCAATAAGGAAGCCCAGCGGATCGAGTTTGTTAAGCAAATTATGAACAGAGACAACTTGCATCACAAGTCGACCATTTGGGTGAAGAGAATGTTCATATTGTTTGCATACAGTGACTGTAACTTTTAATCTTATGCGTCGACGAGGTCACACAATGTATGTTTTAAATAATAACAACTTTTAATACGCGAATATGTAACATTGTTAACGTGTATTTTTTTACTTAATATGATTAGAATGCGAAATAATTATGATGTAATCTACTGAGTTAAATAAAAGCCAAAATGCCAAATGAAAATTAGTTTTTCTAAAAATGAAAATTGAACATTGTAAATAATGCATACCAGAAAAATCAAATCAACGTTTGAAGCCCAGACATGTTCATTTAACGTTGACTTGAATCACATAAGTGGGTGCATATTTCTCAACCGCAATTTCTAGTAAGCCGTTTTAACCCATTAAGCAATACAAAAGTGCTTTATAGAAAACTAATGACAAATTGGAAAAGTCTAGCAGTGTGCATGTAAGTCGTAAATCAAACTGCTTTCTATTAGGCATTGTACAGTCTAACAAGACAGTCGCTTTGTAATGATAAAGCAAATACTTGTAATACGCAAACAGATACGATTAAGAATCACACAAACAAACTGTTATTATAGAACATTACATTTTGAAAAAAAATGGAAAAAAAAAACACCGTCCAAAAATGCATATCACTCGAAGATTGCAACAGCAACTTTATGAAGTTTTTCAGGTTGGTTTCAAAATGTGACTTGTTATTAGATGATTTTCATAATATCAGAAAAAAACGAAACAGTCACCCGTGTATATATTGATGTTTCAATAGACATTGACTTTAAGATTGGACAACCTTTATTTACTGGCGGCTAGTTTATGTTCAAAATAATTGGCACAACCAGTTTCCTATTTACGCAATTCATATTTCCTAATTATTTTAAATGGCTAGGCTCGAAAAGGATTGCGTCTAGATTCGAAAACGGTCCCAATTGGAGATATGCTGTGCGCAGAGAATATATTATTTGTAGTGATTGCACTGCGTACAAAGTCACCAGAAATAGAATGCAGAATTCATCAGATAAGTATGTGACCAACTCGTTATTACATTATCGATTTGAATGCGTTTTTTGTTCCATTTTAGTCGATAAGATGTTCCGCAAAAATAATTATACAAACTTATAAAAATATTTTTATACCAATTTTTTCTTGACTGCTGTATTACTTCAATATTAGTACAAACAGACGACGCTGCTCTCAACAATTTCATATTTTCACGATATTGAGCGCTATGCGGAAGTAAGGAAAATATTGTAAAAATGTAAATTTTACAGATACAATTTGCATATTTTGTGATAATTTAGCCGTATTCACAGGTGTTTTGCGCGTGGCTATGATAATAATAAGTGAAAAATAATTTGTTATGACGAATAATCCCGAAAAAAAGAAAAGAAAATATTCTAAAAACGTTTTATGTATGTATTTTTTATTTTTATTTTTGGGAATGTGTTCACTTATTATGAAAAGCACGCTTAAAACCATCGGTGGCAGAAGTAGTGACGTTGCCTAAAGTGTTGAAATAGAGGAAAAGCGTAATTTTGTAGTGATGCACGAATGTATGACATGTGGTAATCCAATCTCAATATGATAATAAAGCGAGGTATCTATCAGTATATTTCCCAGAAGATAGATCAAGACATACGTGCCATTGTTTATCAGTATGATCACAGCAACTATCCAGACGTACTTTGAGAGACCATATGAGCCAAATAATTTCTTTTATTTAAATCTTTCGCTTCAATGTCTGTAGAAGGTGCAATCTCGGGTAAGAATTTATACGAAAACGTCAAATGTGAACAATTCGAATGTGAGTTTGGAAGCTTTATTGGACGCACGGTATAAAGTCATCACAACTCAAAGTTGCGTTTAGTAGACTGGAAATGTTGTAACATGCATTAGTTTTAACGAGTGTAGATGCGAAATACACAGTCCCGGATTACCCATTAGACAGAGTACGTAGCCAACTGCCTATGGACCCCGCGACGTTTAGGGGCCCCATGAGACCGTGACGAAAGAATTTGTTTTACTAAAGTGATTCTTTTCTTAAATTCACATGTTATGTATTACCAGCCATAGCACTGATAGGCTTATTAAAACGAGTGCAATTGACTGCGCACTGGGCCGAGAAGGGGCCTTTGGCGTGGGCCCCAAAAGTTTCACTGCATATGGGTCAGTACGGTGCTAATCCGGCACTGGTTCAAATGCATCAACTTATCATAATTCATTTACTCGTAATATGCACATAAACGTGTGTAATATGTATTTGAGATTTGGCTTTATTCACATTTTGCGCGTTCATGCTTACTAAAATGTACGCATCTTAAGTTTATAAGTCGAATAGGTCTAATTACCGGTAAGTTATATTTATGTACATGTATTCACAAAGTGTATGATAGACTCATAAGCATCTGTCTGGTGAATGCTGCACGTTGATCGCAACTTAACAATATATTTATCATGCAGCATTTATTGTTAGATTACTTTACTTATTTAAGCAAATGTAAAACCAACAACAAATAAGATAAGCAATTATGCAGACATTTGTTAAAAGAACTTAAAACCAACCATAACACGATAATATATAACTTTCTCACCTTTATCGAAACTGGACGAGGCGCCCAAATAACGACACAAATTGTTAAATATGTTTTATTCAAAATCAATTTCAGGAAAAACCTGAGCTCATATGTTTCTAAATAGCACGGTTAAATGAACTACAATCTGACTTCGTATCGCCCGAGTTCTTACGGGAAATTGTAGGGTATTCCCCTACCATTTCATGTTGACTAGCGTATATGAATGAATTCAGTATTGTCGTGAATTGAGTACACACGCGACTATTTCACTTTGTCGATACTATTTGCTTTAAATTAGTATTTAATTTTAAAGCAGTAAATGGTTTGAAACAATGCTGTTGTGTGTCCAATTGTGTGAGTCATTATTTACTCACTTAATAGTTATACTTATAAATGATTTAACTAGAGTAGCATATGACTTGAATATTTTTTGGAAAAGCACGTGCATTTAAATTGGTTATGGAAACTTGTGATTTACGAACTATATTTTCAAAGACCGTTTTGACAACACTTACGATCCCTATATAAACAAACGTTTTTGTTTCATGAATATTTTGTCTGTATAAACTCCACAAAAGCCATAACAATCACGATTCACAATTCAACAGGCGTATTTTAAACTGTCATGAGAACTGATGTATTTGACTATCAACTGAAATGCCCTTTTCTGCATGTTACTGCATATTCTCCTTTGAAATCGTAAAGAAAGTAAAGGAAACAAGAGATGTGTTTGTCAGAAACACAATGCCCCCCTACTGCGCCGTTTTGATTTTTTTTACCTTTGACATTGAAGGATGACCTTGACCTTTCACCACTCAAAATGTGCAGCTCCCTACTGCGCCGCTTTGAAAATATTTATTTTTTTGACCTTCAATGATGACCTTGACCTTTCACCACTCAAAATGTGCAGCTTCATGAGATACACATGCATGGCAAATCTCAAGTTGCTATCATCAATATTGCAAAAGTTATGACCAACGTTAAAGTTTTCGGACGGACGCACAGACTGACAGACGGACTGACAGTTCAACTGCTATATGCCACCCTACCGGGGGCATAAGAAACAACAACAACAGTTAAGCCGACCTGCATACCTACCTATTTTGTGGCGATGTTAGTGGAAATAAATGACAGTTGACGTAAAGTTTGGACCCAGTTTAAAGAGACAAGCAATACTATTTGGATGAATAATAATTAAGGTTTATTTATATAACGCCCTCACGTACTTGGTAATCTGCATCTTGAAAGTAAATATCATTTACTTCACCATTGCCCAGACCACGTTTAGACTAGTCCAAACGCATTATTGATAACAATTTAAAAACAGAAGATGCAGACGGCATTTAAACCACCAGCGTTTTATATAAAGTTTAACAAAAAGGTAATATTTATCTCAACTATAACTTTCAATACGGATTTATCAGAAATAGCTTTATTTCAATCGAAATCTATGCATATACACATGTGAAGTAATACTTGAAAATGAAGATTCATCATTTTAGTTTGGTAACAGTAATAATCTTAAGTAACTTCTTTCATGTGAAATACTTTTACAAGTATACTGATGGAAGCTACTTAATAAAACAAAAGACTTAATGCCAAATGTCAATTTGTTTTTTTCTAAAAAAATCAAACTGTACATTGTGCACAGAGCTCCAGATGAGGATTAAGTCTAAGGGGTATTTTACCCCTTCATATTATTGTTAAAGCGTATTTTACTCCTTTGTTTCAGCTATAAAGGGTATTTATGAATATTGAGTGGTATTTTCCATTTCCATTCAAAACTGACATAGTAAATAAATATTATTATTTGTTATCAATAAATGCAAACAGTTTTTTTTTAAACGATGATATGAACAGATTTTTTTTTAAATATTCCGACCGGAGCCGCTAATCGCTTAAAACGTCCCTTTTTTATCAACAAATATGATGGGCCGCCATTTTGATTACACGCTTATTTTGATTGACTTACTTTTTATTCAAAGGTTGACTTACACTAAAAACTCAACTGGAATATTGGTTAAACCGGCTACGCACTTTAAGCGATTAAAAACACGTACCAAGATTTGTATTGCGTAATGTTACGTACTGGCCCGATTTTTAATGCGTTTTTTAATTATGCAATGCGTAAATACGCAGATACGCATCTTATCCGGAGCTCTGATTAATTTGTGCATACTACGCACCAGGCAAATCAAATCAACGTTTGAAGCCCATACACGTTCTTAACACGTTTACTTAAATGACATAAGTTTATGCTGATTACCGAACTGTAATGTCTGGCAAGCCATTCACCCCCTTAAACCATCCAACAATACTCTATAGAACGTTAATGACACAATGATAAAGTTTGGCCGTTTGCATGTTAGTCGCATATCAAACTTCGTTATGTTAGGCAGTGTACGGTCTAACAAGACAGTCGTTAAATAATGATAACAAATTCAGAAAGCAAATACTTGGTATACGCAAACCGATACGATGGAGAATCACAAAAACAAACTTTCAAAACCGTATGATAACAGTTCAGTTGCAGAATAAAAATCGTGGAAGGGACGCCGGCACACAGTCTTCTTTCTTGAAGGAGTGATGTATCGGCATGAGAAGAAGACTATGAATTATATAACACTACATTTTGAAAAACAAGACAATTTGAAAAAAATAAATCGAAAAGGCATAATTACAATTTAAAGATTGCATGTGATTGCATATGAAATGTTTCAGTATTGTTTCAAAATATGACTTTTTATTAGAAGATTATCATATTATCAGAAAAACAAAACAGTCGCCCATGTTTCTATTGATATATCAATAAACATTAACTTTAAGATTGGGCAACCTTTATTCACTGGCGGCTAGTATATGTTCAAGTAATTGGCACACACAGTTTCCTATTACGAAATTCCTATTTCCTATTTAATCTACAATGTCTAGGCTCGAAAAGGCTTGTGTCTAGATTCGGAAACGGCTCCAATTGAGGATTTATATCCCTTTGCATACTGGGAAATTTTTCGTCTGCTAAAATGTCGTCTGCTGAATTTCTAAAATTAGCATTTATTTGATTTTTTTTCAAAGGATACTATCAGAATAGCAAACAGTTTGGATCCCGATGAGACGCCACGTTCTGTGGCGTCTCATCTGGATCCAAACTGTTTGCAAAGGCCTTCAAAATCCGGTTCCAGCGCTCAAAGGGATATGCTGTGCGTAAGGAATATATTATTTGTAATGAATGCACTGCGTATGAAGTCAGGATAGAGTCATCACCAGAAATAGTATGCAGAATTCATCAGATACATATATGACCAACTCGTTATTACATTATTGAATTGACTGCGTTATTTTTCATTTTATTCGATAAGATGTTCAGTAAAAAAAAAATATACAAAATTATTTTATATCATTTTTTTTTCTTGACATTTATTTTTAATTTAATGGCAGGTCAAACAGAAGTTACTGCTAACACGATATTTATGGGCATGACTATGTTCGCGATGTTGAGCGCTATGCGGAAGAAACGAAAAATAGTACATTTTTGTAAATGTAACACCATTTGCTTATTTATGGCAATTAGCCGTATTCACTTGCGGTGATATGATAATAAGTGAAACCACAATTCGTGATGATAAATAATCCAGGGAAGAAGATTTTTTTTTCATTTACGTATTTTCGATTAAAAGGAATGTGTTAACTAATTGTCGTGACAATCACGCGCAAATCATCTGTGGCAGAAGTAGTAACGTTGCCAAAGGTTTTGATTTGGGGAAAATCATAGTTGTGCAGTGATATACGAATGTATGACGTATGGTAATCCAATCTCAATATGATAATTAAGCGTGGAATCAATAATTATATATCCCAGAATATAGATCAAGACATACGTGCCATTGTTTATTAGTATGACCACATCAACTGTTTAGACGTATTTTAACCCATTTATGCCCAGTGGACTCTCCCATCCTTCTACAATTTACTTCCAAAATTAGGGATGTTTATTATATTTATTTCTATATTTAGAATATTTCTTACAGAAATTATTTAAGCAAACAGCGCAGACCCTGATGAGAAGCCGCATCATGCGGCGTCTCATCTGGGTCTTCGCTGTTTGCCAAGGCCTTTTCTAGACGCTAGGCATAAATGGGTTAAGAGCGCATATGTGCACAGTATTTTCTTTTCTTTAAATCGTTCGCTTCAATGTCTATAGAAGGTGCAAGCTCGGGTCAGCATTCACCAGCCCACTCCAAGACTTAAGAAAAAAAGAATAGACATAGAACCAAGTAAAATACGTCAAGCGTTTGAATATATACAGAGGTAACCACAGGTGATAATATCCACAACATAATGTTCTACATGAAGAATAATGAAGATAGAGGCATTTAATCCAAATTTGACTGAAAATTAAAGCAATTCTTGAATATTCCAATATAAACAATTTTCGTTATTCTTAGACTTAAGTCTAAGAATTGTTTGGTGAATACGGACCCAGGTTAGGATTTATACGAAAACGTCAAATGTAAAAAAATCGAATTTGAGTGTGGAAGTTCTCATGGCCCTACGTTGTTAACAAGTTATATTAATGTACAGCTGCGTTTTGCACACTGGACAATGGTGTAATATGCATATATTTAAGTTTGTAGTTGCGAAATGCAACAACTAAAAATGATTGATTTACTCGCAATATGCAAATGAACGTGTGAACTGTGTATTTGAGAATTGCGCTTTATTCACACTATGCGAGTACATGTACATGTAATATGCTTACTAAAAAGTACTCACTTATAGTTTATATGTTGAAAAGCTCCAATTAAACTATATGCATGTGCATGGCAGAGTGTATGCTCGACGCTTAAGCAAAACTCTGTCTGGTGCATGATACACATTGATCACAACTTTTACAACATATTTATCATGTATTATTTATTATTAAAGTATCAATTTAAGCAAATGTAATACGAACAACATATCAGATAAGCACATATTTAGACGTTGGTTTAAACAACTTAAAACCAACAATTAAATGATAAAATTTAATTTCTCACCTTTATCGAAACTGGACGAGACCCCAAATAATGGCACAAATTGTAAGTGTTTTATTCAAAAGCAATTTCAGGAAAAAAAACTTAGCTCATATGTTTCTAAATAACACGGCTACATGAACTTAAATCTGACTTCGTATCGCCCGAGTTCTTACGGGATATTGAAGGGTATTCCCCTACCATTTCATGTTTGACTTGTCAACATGAATGAATGAATACACGTAGGCCAGTCAGTATTGTCGTGAACGTAGTTCACACGCGACTTATTCACTATGTCCACAAGATTTTCTTTAAATTAGTATCAAATTTTAAAGAGGAAACATAGACATTGTATGTCCATTTTTGAGAGTCGTTATTTACTCACTTAATAGTAATGCTAGTAAATTACTTAACAAGAGTAGCATATGACTTAAACAATTATTTGACTAACAATCGGTATAATTCATCGAGCATGGTTGACGTATTTTTATGTTTTGATAATATAGATTGAAGCGCATGTGGAAAAACACGTGCATTCAACTTGGTTATGCAAACTTGTGATTTACGAACTATATATTCAGAGACCGTTTTGACCACACTATCGGTCCCTGTATACAAACGTTTTTGTTTTATTCACATTTCATCGGTATATACTCCAAAAAGCCTTAACAATCCCGCTTCACAATTCAACAAGCGCATTTTAAACTCTCAATATATGATTAGCGATGTATTTGACGGGCAACTGAAATGCCCCTTTTGTAAGTTTGCACTTAATCAAAATTGTGAATTGTGAAGTGTTAGCACATAAACGTGCATCTTTTAACGCGAACCCAGTGTACGTCTGCTTACTGTACCCGTAAGCAATTATCTTAGAAGAGACGCTTAAGTGTAAAAGAAAAAAAGTTGTTGGTTTCCACTTACCCGACCGACCCTATTTTTTTCGCCGACCCTACACTTTTCTGTTGGTATTCCAGGCTGAGTTTTCGATCATTTGCGCCAAATTGCCTTAATAACTAAAATGTTTGCGGTCTGTTTTGCTACCTTCACAAAATATATTCATAAAATTAACTTAAAACTAACTGAAATTAGCTACAGGAAGATTTGAAGGATGTGTCACTGCATATTCTTATCAAATTTGAAATCGAACTGTTTAGCCGACGTACCTCCATATTTTTTGGCGATGTTATAGGATTCAATTGACTGTTTTTGAGCCTTACATAAAGTTTGGACCCATTTAAAGGCGACAAGGCGGACACACGCAATAACATATGGAAGAATCATAATTTGGGTGTATTCATTAAACGTCCTCACGTATGTACTAAAATGCATATTAAAAGTCAATATTATTTACTTCTCAATTGCCACGACCACGTTTAGACTTGTCGGCGCATGCGCAATATTGAAAAAAAAATTAAAGACAGTAGATGCCTATACGTTATTTATAGCACTAGCGTTTTATATGAAGTTTAACACACATCTAACAGTAATATTTATTAAAACTACAACTTTCAACATGGATTTAACAGAAATAGCGGTTTTATCAAAATCTACTCATATAGACACGCTTATTAATACTTGGTAATGTAGGTTCATCAATTTTTCTTTAGTTGCAGCTATAATATCGAGTAACCTTGACAACTTTAGAATAGGTTTCATATTGGCATTAACCCATTTATGCCTAGCGTCTAGAAAAAAAGGCCTTGGCAAACAGCGTAGACCCAGATGAGACGCCGCATGATGCGGCGTCTCATCAGGGTTTGCGCTGTTTGCTTAAAGGAATTTCTGTAAAAAATATTCTAAATGTAGGAATAAATATACTAGACATCCCTAATTTTGGAAATAAATTGATCCAATTTAGAAGGATGCAAGAGTCCACTAGGCATAAATGGGTTAATGTATGCTTCTCATCTCTCATGTCCCAGACAAAACCCGCGCACGTACTGTATTTGTCGGTATTGGAATAGCTGGTTTTGCGATTTCAACGAACAGTATGTCATTTTCAAAGGTTTTGATTTATTTCCACTTGTCATGTAGCCAACTAGACATAACCAAATAACAACGTTATTTATAAAACGAAATACAAGTATCTGTTGTAGATGTCTGATCAAAATCTGTCGGAGTATAAACATTGCAAATTGAGTGCTTGCGCTCTTGATTCGGATTCTTTACAGTAATGTATATGTTGTAAATGGTATTTAATTTCTCAGGTACTTGTTGCAAATAAAGCTGGAAAAGTAGCATCATGCGATAACACATTACTTTTAACACCTGTCTAAGTTATATTGCATGAACTGCGTTAAGGTCAAACCGAACGGCTGGTGACATGCGCCCGTTACTCTCAACGAATTGATATTAGTCATATTCTGTAACCATGACAACTCGTCACAGTTACACGCAACAGCGTTGTCTAAAAAGTCCACGGAATGGAGGCTGTGCAAGTCTAGGAGCGCGTCTGGGAGGTTGGACAGAGATGTCTTGGAGAGTCCGATGTAGTAAAGCGAGACCATATCCCTAAAAGCATGCGATTCCACCCTGGAAATTGGGTTATCACTCAGGTCTAGACGATTTATATGGACCAGGTGATCAAAATCGCCGTCACTGACTTCCGTCAAGTTGTTGCCGTGAAGGTCCAGGTCTACAAGTAGCGTAAAGTTTCCTATCTCTAGCGGAACGTGTGCAAACCCGTTGTCGGACAGCTTTAGGATGCGTAGTCTCGCCGTGTCGTTCGTTACGATGTCCATGGTTGTCAAATCAGGATTACCCGACACAGACAATGAGTTGACATTTGGAAACAGGTCAAGCACGAGCGGAAATTCCGTTAAATCATCGTTGTCAAATGAAACGTCGGTCACGTGGTCCAAATATCTGGAACAAGATGGGAGCATGTGGCGTTGGTGCAGATTTGTGTTGTTGTTAAAGTAGAATATCCTTAGGCTAAGGAGATCGCAGACCGCTTGAGGAACGCTTGTTAAATTTGTAGAATCTATTTCAAGATTGATCAGCGTATTCTGAAAGCCTTTGAAGGCGTGTTGAGGAAGCTGAGTCAACGCCAGGTTGAAGACATGCAAAGCCGTCAGATTAGCGAGGAATTGCAACTGTGACGGCCATTGACGCATTGCGTGGGATCCCAAGTACAGCACTTCCAGGTGAGTCCCTAGGGACCGCATTACGCCGGCGTCGAAGGTAGCAATCGCGTTGTCATTGATATTCAACATAGTCAGACTGGAAAGGTTGGCAATAGCGACGGGAATCGTTGTGAGCAAGTTGTGCTCCAGACTGAGGATTGTGATGTTGTTTTCTAAGCCTGCAAAGGCCTGCGGATGTATGTCACGGATGTTGTTGAAGGACATGTCAAGGTAGAGTTTGCCTGTGTGTATGCCCTTCAGTGCCTCCGGTGGGACAATTATTATGCGGTTGTGCTGAAGTAAAAGGTGAAGGGAAACACACTATGTTAAAGGATGTCAATATAAACGGACCCTATGTGTTTCGATATAATTTAACAAAAATCTGGCTATGTAATTTTTAATACAATAGAAGAGTCAACCAATCAAAACCAATACAAGTGATGATTTGTTCCGTAAAAGTATAGCTGACACGCTTGTAACGTGTTTGTCTTTTGCATAAGAGCCTGTGGTATTACCAATGGTATGAAAACATTTGGTTGATTCTAGATTTCACATGCAGATTGTATTCAACAGCATATGTAATATGATATGGAGCCAGATATATCAGATACATGCATACTTAAAATCAAATCCAATTAAACAATAGCATGTACATACAAATTAGATGTTGTAAAACAATTAACTCGTGTAGTAGTATAAAATGTCTGACGACCAGATACGTACATGTAACTTTAGATATAACATCATATTATACGACGTCATATTGAATTGTGGAATCCTGGGAAGACCCTTTTCTGCGCAGTTGATGGTCGGCAACGTGCACCGGCAGCCAGGCGGGACAATGCACGTGGATTCATCAAAAAGGAAGCCATACGTCATTCCACTTAGAACGCACCATGACAACGGCCATATTAAGAATGGAAGTTTCTGAAAACAACTAAAAAATTGTCACAAACGCTTATGACCCCAACAACACATGTTTTGACCCAGACATAGTAAACTATGTATTCTACAGTTGAACAAAAGACAAAGGGCTATAATTGAAATATCTAAACTGGTTGCAGTCACTTTTCCTTTCTAACGATCATCTACACATTAAGGTCATTAGACTTTAAAAGTTTAAGCAAATTTTTACCACTTCGTTAAAGAGGATTTTAAAACACACAATTGTGGGACTATATATTATAAAGTGGAAAAACGGACAAAATGACGCAATTCTCCAAAACTCGTCTCAGCCAAAATTCCTTTCTTTACAATCATCTGCTCATTAGGGACATTCAACTGTAAATGTTTGAGTCAGGAGAACGCAGTATTTGAAGAGGAGTTGAAAACACAACATTTTTTTACCGAGTTATAATTCAGTGGAAAACAAAACACAACATTTTTTTACCAAGTTATAATTCAGTGGAAAACAAACAAAGAGTCATAATTCTGCAAAACATAGTCGCAGCCAAAAATTCTCTCTCATTGATCATCTTCGCATTTAGATCTACAACAAGACAAGTTTAAGCGATATCCACCCATTTACTTAAGAGAGTAAAAGATGACTCGAAAACATAAGCTTCATGCGACTTTATACAAAGGGCATTACTTATGCCAAGAATCGTCGAAGCCCGACATTACTTTTCGTTATATGAAATATTGAATAAATTGTAATACTTACCATGATCTTACTGTATGCATTCGCTGGTTATGAATGTCCTAATTCCAGCGGTCCTTGCAAACGTTAGCACTTATCATTGCTAATTTTACCGTATACTCCTGACAACGGGGGCATTTGTCACCTGACCTTAACACCCCCACAAGTCAGTATCTTGAACGCAGTGAACTGTAAGCGGATACTTCACATCCGAAGTTCGCTTGCACCAATTTTATTAAGTCATTTGATGGTAAATGCGCCAGTTCATTTGGTAGAACGTTAACGGAAAGGAATATTTTGTGACTAAAAATATGTATTTGTTTTGTTTTAGTCATACGTAACGATATAACTAACAATCGTGTATGATTTACACTAATTTGTAAAAATGCTGTGTTTTAAGATTTACTTCACGTTCTGTGTAGATATATCCGATACAACTTTGGAAGCGTTGATTACAACATGGAATTATGATCGTATACCCTATCTTAAAAAATTGTAGATCGCAATGCTTCAATATAGAGTTTAAATTGGCAGATAGTAACAACTCTTATTACATCATTCAACAACAACAACAACAACAACAATCATCATTTAAAACAACTTTCCAATTAAAATAATCAATATTGGTAGCAGTTAAATATAACTCTTTAGAACTTTGTCGTGATCTACTCTTTATTCATATTCAAATGCTAGTGTCATATTTCATTTATAATGTCTGTTTATGTCGTAGCCGTAGGGCAATTTACGATGCATGCGAGTTTAGTTACACACCGAAGGTTCGGGAATTTTCCTTTGACACAATCCAAATAAACGCACGTGAACAACTATTGATAATTTGAGAGCATAATATAAGACATCATATTATATGTAAATATCATAAAATTCTATGAGGCTCAATCCTTCTTCTTTTAGAATATATTTGCAATTCCGAATATTCTATTATCTCTCGTTGTATCCCATAATAACGTTCTATGAACTAGACATAAACAATGTCTGGTTTACAATCCATGCCTAGAATAGCAAACAGTTATATCTACAATAATGAGAAAAATGGAAATAAATGTCAGATTCTTTATTACTGTTATTGCTGTCTTGCTTCAGATAAATATCGGCAATAAAATGCATAGTCCTTATATTTTTTTGCATAACGCTGTGAGATTAAAAGAGACTTTCATACATACAGAAGCACATACCAATATTGGGACACTGGATAATGGCCTTGATCAATATTGTAATTATTAGTCATGGAAGTACACATTTTTATGTCTTCTTTATTTAATATAGAAGCGATTTTTTTTATAATACTCGTATTGTTCATATAATATATAGGTAATGCTTTTTATGTCCCCCAGTCTATACTGGGGGACATATTGTTTTTGCCCTGTCCGTTAGTTGGTTTGTTTGTTTGTTTGTTTGTTGGTTTGCACAAACTTTAACATTGGCCATAACTTTTTTTAATATTGGAGATAGCAACTTGATATTTGGCATGCATGTGTATCTCATGGAGCTGCACATTTTGAGTGGTGAAAGGTCAAGTCATCCATCAAGGTCAAAGGTCAAATATATGGGTCAAAATCGCTCAACAGGGGACATTGTGCATTGTGTTTCACAAACACATACCTTGTTTTAATTCAAATTCAATTTCCTAAGATTCCATGCAATCAATTGTATTCTAATTATATTTAGTTTTCGTAGAGCTACATGTATATGGATTTGCTCATTAATTTTCGAGATCATTTCATCCGAAATGCGTATCCTCCAGACTTGATTAGACGATCTATAAAGTTAACGTATTTTTGATCGCTATACAAGTTTTATGTTATATGGAACATCATTGTGCCAGTCGCAGGTTAGACATCTATCATGTCCATCGTAGTTCACATAATTGTACATGTAATAGCGAATGTACTCAGTGAAATTATTTTCTGCATAATAAACAGTCTATATACAGATATTATTCTGCTGTTATTTACATGGTGTATACTGATTTGAAGGGACTTGTTCACAGATCTTTTTGTGTGTGTTTTTTTTAATGTCATTAAATCAATTTCTTACACAATTTTATAATAACATAGAAAAGACAAAATACAAATATTTTGCTGCTCTAGGCTCATTCTGGGCCCTCTAGAAACAAAAGCCACACAACACCACAGGCTTTCACAATTAAATGGTGGTTTTAACGCTACGTCGGAAATACGTATTTTTGCTAAATTATCGATGAAAAGCCTTCCAAACGATTTTTATTTTCCAAGTTTCGATTGATCACTACGAATAAAGAAATATACATTTGAAATATTTGTATTTGTTAGGAGTGTTATTTTGATTGTTTGAATATAATGCGTGCATTATTGTTTGAATCCACGGCAATGTCGTTTTTAAAATTGTCATTTTGCCTAATTGTGAACGAGTCCCTTTAAGCGCTCAGTAAAAAAGTGATGACTGTTTTCAATTGCTCTTGTACAGTTTGTTAACGTTTTATCTCAAGCAATAGCCAATAACGCAGCAGCAACACTAGATCAGCACGGCTACGATTAATTTAACTCTTTCAGTGCTGGAACCGAATTTTGAAGGCCTTTGCAAACAGTTTGGATCCAGATGAGACGCCACAGAACGTGGCGTCTCATCAGGATCCAAACTGTTTGCTATTCTGATAGTATTCTTTGAAAAAAATCGAAGAAAATGCTAATTTTAGAAATTCAGCAGACGACATTTTAGCAGACGACAAATTTCCCAGCATGCAAAGGGTTAAAGTAGGTATTATATGCTCATATGCAGTTACACGCATGAAAACACCATGCACTAAAGTACTATATCTTAGTATTTGCAACGATTAAATAACACCAGAATGTTGTTAAAATTGATTATCTTCTTTTTTCAATGAGATGACAATTAATTCCAACAATTATCGATCCCCACTGTGATGGCGTTTTTTAGAACTCCCCCCCATAGACACCAAGTACTGGTTGTAGTTCCAGGAAACGGACTTGAGAGCGTTTCAAATAAGCCTTAGGCTTTAGATGCAATCGAGCTAAAATAAATAGGTTTAAACTAATGCCGCTCTGATATCTCGCGCATGTATCACTGATCGGCAAAACAGCTATTGAGTACATTTGTATCGATCGATACCATTTTCTGCACCGGCTGTCCGTTGGAAACAGCGATTCCAACAGTCAGTTGTTCCACAGCATTGAAATCCATTGGAACCAGAATAACAGCCAGTGAATAGATGATATTCAGCAGCATAAGGATAACACAAGAACCCGGTGATTTCTATTGGTTGGTTTCCAAGACAACCGAATTCGAAGATGTTTTATTTCTTTCCGAAATCACTTTGAGAACATGGCGAAAGCTTTGGATATAACTATCGTGTGATGTACGTGCGATCTTGATATACATGACCTACTGAACTGTAGAACATCGGAGGAAAGGCTATTAAAACGTATGTATTTGTATGCATATTACTCGTGTTGACTACTTATGTATCAGTAGTTGCTAGTTATTAATTCGTGTGTTTTTATTGAATCGCTTTTTTTATTTAAATTCTTTGTAATTGTAGTTTTTTTTTTTTTTTAAATTCNAGCATTATTTAACATTTGATTAACATTATCTTTCGGAAGACATCGGTATGGATGATATCCATCAGTTATGTCAAATTTATATCGGCTGCATGGTGCAGTTTCTTTGCCTTTTTCACGACAGTCTGTATGAAAAATAATGATTTATCAAAACAAATAAAAATAATCGCATTTTACTTTATCCAGACAAAATAACGATTATCACGTTACACATGATAAGGGAATTATAAATAACTGTACATTATGTGCTCGTAAACGATCCCAATTTGTGCTACAACCAGATAACTACTGAGTGCCACATATTGAAGATAACATGCGTTGATCTGTCCTTCTTTATGTCTGTGTTATGCCGCACGAAGCAAACTTACGTGTCATGTTGTATTCGCATAGTCCATCCGTTCCGCTTCTTGATGGAAGTGTAGTTCGACGAGGTATTTTGGAATGAGAATTATCTTTCATATGAAGACCGAGGACTTTATTTTTGCAAATCATATATTAATACTTGTTAAAGGGACCTTTATATAAGAAATCCTCGTAATGTCACAAAATATAACTATAACAACAGAGCTTTCCAAATTACACAATCTTTTCGCGTTTGAAACGCTTTATAATTTTCAGGTTTTTAAATCGTCAAAAGAAACACAAATGGATATTTTAGAGAATTGTGAATGTTCAGTATTATTGTTTCCTTGCAAAGAAAACATAATTGCAACGATATTTTGCAAATCTGAAACATTTTTTTTTCAATTTTATCAATTTATCAAAACGTGAAAAGGTCCCTTTAAAGACGAATGAATTTTTTACCGCTTTGTGAATAATATGATCTGTAAAAAAAACAACGAATGAGCAACTTACAATCAAAGCAAATATTCTTAAGAATATGTACACAGCTTATAAAAGACTTACATTAAATTATACAAAACAAACACATTGAACCATACTGCTCGTTTAATTGTGTATTAAATTCATGTTCTATGAATTGCATTTCTGTTTAAAAAATTGCTCAATGGAAAACATTCCTTTCACATGCGGTATGATTTAAATAAAACATGATTAAATCTTAAGATCAATATCATCATGTTTTCGGTATAGGATGAGAAGTGTAAAACTATAAACTGGAAGCAATGTTTTATCTATCACTTTGGTACAGGATGAAAAGTGTAAAACCATAAATTGGAAGCGAATGTGTTATCTCACTTCAATAATTCGCAGAAGCTTTGGAAAACTGCTGTCGAGAATCCACGCATTGTCACAAAATATAACAACAGAACTCTCCAAATTATTCATTCGTTTCGCGTTTGTAACGCTTTAAAATGTTTAGGTTTTAAAATCTTCAAACGATGTATATAATGGATATTGTAGAGCATGTCCATTTCCTCGCACCTAACATAAGTAAAACGAAAAGTTGCACTTCTGAAACATGTTTTTTTCCTTCAATTTTGTCAATTTACCAAACTGTGAATAATCCCTTTTATATACGAACATAATGAATTTTACGAGGAGCAAAAAGAACAAGCGATTCACATCCATCAACACGTTGACGTTGAACGGAGTATTCTCAAACAAATCTCCACTAGGCTGAGAGTTTGGCCTCTTTTTTGTCAGCCAGTGACCTCAAGGTTTAGACGCATTTATTAGGTTCCGTGAGATTCTGTCAAAACTAGCCTATGTTATTTCGCTGTCCAATTACCTGTCAGGAGGTTTCAGATAGAAGTAGGCCAATATGTTATTAGTGTGGATTAAGTTCAGTTTACAATATGATAAGCCGTATATCAAGAGCCAAATCAGCAACATCCAACATATAACCTAAACATTCAACTGACTGATAAGAGGTATAGCTCGTCAATATAAACTTGGCACTGACCTTTATGCAGTCCCGGATTACCCATAAGGCATAGTAGGAAACTGCCTATTGGCCCAGCGACTTTAAGGGGCCCCATAAGACCGCGATGAACGTTTTTTTTACTTACTTAATTAGGCTTATTTATAGCTATACAAGGACATTGTCACATTTTATGTCTTGCCAGCCTTGGCACTGGCAAGCTTACCTAAATGAATGAAATCGACTGGGCACTGGCGTTCTAGCTGGCACTAGGCCGACTAGGGGCATGTGGCGTGGGCTCCATACGTTTCACGGCTTATGAGTTTTCTTAATGGGTCACATAACTGATATTGACATAAGAATTAAACTGATAAGTAAATATCTTCTATTTTTCAGCTAAACACACAATGGTCAAAGTATTTTCGTCATTTCGCAGATTTCGAATCCAGCATAATTGAGCTCCGTTTAATTTACTGTATTATTTTGGGAATCGAGAAAAAGCATTTGAAGTGTAAGTATGAAAATTATCGAATTTCATTGTTTAAAAAGGAGAGTTAAAGATTAAATACGTGATATTAATATTCGGACAGTATAAAACGTAGGCACATACTACACTTAAATACTCAAGTAAGTTTCACTAAACTGTTACGCTTCTTCATGTCTTCATAAAATGTTATGTTTATTGCGAAATTGTGACCCACATAAGAAATGTAATAGTTCATGCCATCTTAAAACTCCTTCGATTCTTCGTTTTCATTTTTATCTTCATTCTCTATCAACAGCGCTGAATTGGGGTGCCAATCACCGAAACGAAGTGAATAGAAAATAAATCAGTATGGCGTCATGTTTGGAAAGGTTTAAATTGTTTTCGTATGATTTGCATTAAAGCCCATATTTGTACGGCGTTTCTTAGACTGACAATCAAACTTTTGAAATCCAATAAAAAGTGAACCGAACTCAATCAGATGCGTTTCTCCATTTTACTGTTTTTTAACCAAAACATTTATTTGCTTATGGATTATACATATAGATTTATTAGACGCAGTTTATTTTGAAATCGAATCTAAATGTATGTACGTATTAAAACAAATATAATTATTTTCTTTATTGTGTTTTGCTTTCCGATTTATATCGACCGTCATTCGATTGTTTTCAAAATAATTGCGTTTAAGTATTGAATTCGCATTTCTGAATGCATAAGCTTCACATTTGTATTCCAGACGGTAATTGTTAAAATTGATTTCCTGTCATCGCAGTATCAAGACAAGTCTCCCGGTGTTCGTGAATGATAGCATGTCCCAGTTATTGCGAGGTCGCGACACATGGCATTACTGCTATTGTGAATATATAGGAATAATGAAACGGATGAACTCTAACTCGGAAGATATTAATTTGCTAGAAACAATTATGTCAAATGCAGACCGTACGTTCAAAGTTATGTCAGTCAAAAAAGCTTTAAGACATAGTTTTATACTTTATAACGTGAACGTATTTGCTTGCTGACCGACTTACAAATCATTTGAAACCAACATATGTGTAATATTATAGCAATATACGAAATCAAAAGTTCAAACTTTTACATAGTAAAATACTACTGAACGTGAACGTCTTTTTGTGATGACAAACAACACATCATTTGAGAACCAAAATACGTATACCACCATAGCAAATTACGATAACAACAAATCACATTTTGATTTGCATTATAAGATCAATATCACAGGAAACAATACATTTTTGTATTACAATTTTCGTCTAGTAATAAATTCTTTATATCTTTAACATCACAAATAGGCCCCTGATGCCATTGCAGGCAGAGTTAAGGTGAATGATGTGTACGATAGCAGTGCTTTTAAGCCACAAAGGATGGTAATATGACTTTTCCCGAACCCCATAGTCGATTTTGTGGGATACGCAATTTCCATAAGTCTCATTATTTTCGATTTGGGTACAGATATGTCGACCTTTTCATTTCTCATTAATTAATGCACTCATGAATAAACGTCAAGCTTGTGGATAATTACATAAATGGAAAAAGAGAACTGGACAAAATTATTAAAGTCTTCTGGTTTCTTTCCCATTTTTGCGCACATTTTGTTGTACTAAACATATTATAAAGACTACTGTGTTTTTTACAATAGTATTGATTCACATATCTAAAAGTGGAATAACAATCTTCAAAACAAAAAACAACAACATGGCACTGTGGACTACCAGCCTCAGATAAGTTAACATCTACACATGGACGGATGGTCTGCTCAGACTCACATAAGACACACATAAGAGCCAAGCTCTGGGAAAACGGGGCTTTACGCATGTGCGTAAAGTGTCGTCCCGGATAGCCTGCGCAGTCCGAAGAGGTTAATCAAGGACGACACTTTCCACTTAAATGGTATTTTTCGACACTTTACGCACATGCATTAAGCCACGTTTTCCAGAGCGCGGCTCATAAGTATAAGTTTTCTTAGTGGGTCCCAGATCTGATATTGACATAAGTATTAATCTGATATGTGCATATATTTTTAAAAAAGCTGTATCACATATTGTTCAAAGTATTGACGTCATTTCGCAGATTTTGAATCCTGCATAATTGAGAATAATTGAGCCTTGTTTGATTTACTGCATTAATTCGGGAATCCGAAAACAGAAATTTCAGTGAAACTGGGAGATTTATCGGTTTTCATTGTTTATAAAAAAGCGAGTTTAAGTTAAAGCCGTGATATCATTATAAGGAAAGCATAAATGTAGGCACATAATTGGACACTAAAACGCTCGATTAAGATTCACTACAGTGTATAAGGTTATGCTACTTCATTTCTTCATAAAATGTTTATGGCGAAATTGTGACCCCAATGAGAAATGTGTTAGTTCATGCCATCTTGAAACTCCTTCGATTGTCTGGTTTTCATTTATATCTTCATTCTCTATCAACAGCGCTGAATTGGAGTGTCAATCACCGGAACGAAGTGAATAGAAAATAAATCAGAATGGCGCTTCACGCGTCATGTTTGGAAAGGATTAAATTGTTTTCGTATGATTTGCATTAAAGCCCATATTTGTACGACGTTTCTTAGACTGACAATCAAACTTTTGAAATCCAATAAAAAGTGAACCGAACTCAATCATACGCGTTTCTCAATTTTACAGTTTTTAACCAAAAAAATGTATTAGCTTATGGATTATTAATACATATTTATTTGACGCGGTTTATTAGGGATATGTACCAGTTATGTCTGTCGAACGTTTATGGAAAGGTAAATTTTGTGGATACAACAAAAAATCTTCTTTTATTTAGTGAGACGTTAAGATTTAACTAACAAGCATGCAAGGTTTACATTTAATTGGATATTGATGTATAGTATGTTTGAAGTCTTTTTCGATTGCATGTTATCTATTCTACTGAACAGACCATGGTTACAAATCAACAACAACTTTCGAAGCGTTGATTACAACATTGAAATATTATCATATACCCTATTTTTACATTCATCATTTAAAACAACGTGCTATTAAATAGAACACTATCCAAAGAAATGTTTTTACAGATTAATTGGCTCTCTTTTAATGATAGATGTAAATACCACACGGCAATCTTGATATATAAATGTGTCAACAATCAGACTCCAGACTTTTTAAATGATATTATAAGTTTTTCTCGAAATCACAAATATAACTAAAGATATGCCACCCATAACGATATTAATAATACCAAAGCGAATACAGGTTATAAGAAACGAGCTTTTTCATATTATAGCATGGATATTTGAAACAGTATACCAATTGAAATAAGAATGTCATGCTCTATCTCTGCTTTTAAAAGGCAATTTAAAACACATTTATTTTCTAATCAATGATATGTTTATTTTCTAATCAATGATATTTCATGTGTGTCTGTATAAAAGGCAAAATGTGCTTTTATTATTATTATTATGCCCCCTTCGAAGAAGAGGGGGTATATTGTTTTGCACATGTCGGTAGGTCGGTCCGTCCGTCCGTCCACCAGATGGTTTCCGGATGATAACTCAAGAACGCTTAGGCCTAGGATCATGAAACTTCATAGGTACATTGATCATGACTGGCAGATGACCCCTATTGATTTTGAGGTCACTAGGTCAAAGGTCAAGGTCACAGTGACTAGAAATAGTAAAATGGTTTCCGGATGATAACTCAAGAAGGCTTACGCCTAGGATCATGAAACTTCATAGGTACATTGATCATGACTCGCAGATGACCCCTATTGATTTTCAGGTCACTAGGTCAAAGGTCAAGGTCACGGTGACTCGAAACAGTAAAATGGTTTCCGGATGATAACTCAAGGAGGCTTACGCGTATGATCATGAAACTTCATAGGTACATTGATCATGACTCGCTGATGACCCCTATTGATTTTCAGGGCACTAGGTCAAAGGTCAAGGTCACGGTGACTCGAACCAGTAAAATGGTTTCTGGATGATAACTCAAGAACGCGTACGCCTAGTTATTATTATTATTATCAATCTTGGAAGCGGATATACGTAAACTCTGAATGACTCTGTCGTTGGTCTACTCTTTATTTGTATTCTTATGTTAATGTCGTGTTTCATTCATAATGCCTGTTTATGTCGTAGCCATACCACACTTAACGATAACTGCGAGTTTAATTAAACAATTGAAGGTTTGAAAACTTTTTCATTTACACAATCCAAACAAAAGCACGTGAACAAATATTGAGAGCATAACATGAGACATAATATTTTATGTAAATATTATAAAATTATATGTAGCTAAACCCGTCTTATTTATGAATATGTTTGCATGTATGGACATTCTATTATCTCTCGTTTTATTCCATAATAACGTTCTATGATCTAGACATAACCAATGTCTGGTTTACAATCCATGTCTAGAATATAATAATATCAAGCAGCCATATCTCCAATAATAAGAAAAATGGAAATAAATGACAGATCTTTATTACTATTCTTGTTGTATTGCTTCAGATACATATTGGCAATAAAATACATAGACCTTATATTTTTGCATAATGAAAGTTTCAAAAATCCCGAAGCACATACCAATATTTGGACAATCGTTCTTGTCTTTGTCAATATTACTTAGCAGTAGTCACGGAAGTAAACATGTTTGGGTCTTATTCATGTAATATTGAAGCGAAAAAATGATAATACTCGCATTATTATTAATAAAAATATTATATACAGGCCGTTTGTGACTTTTCATTTCCAAAAATATTCATTTTTATTCACCTTTGTCCTAGTTATAATTGGTTCGCTTTGCGCGAGATGAATTTGCTTATTATTTTTCGATATCATTTTATCCGATATCATTTTATCCGAAATGGGTATCATCCGGACTTGATTAGACGATCTACAAAGTTAACGTCTTTCGATCGCTATACAAGTTGTATGTTATATTGAACATCACTGCGAAGGTCGTAGATTAGACATCTATCATGTCCGGACGCAGTGCACATAATTGTACTAGCGAATTAACTCATCGAAATTATTTTCTGCATAATATACAGTCTATAAAGATATCATTCTGCTGTTATATATAATGATTTAAAGGGGCTTGTTCACAGATTTTCTATTTTATCCCTGCGCTTTTAAAAGCGTGGGGATATTGTATTGATCTCCGCTGTTTTTATCGGACCATATTTCCTCCTACACTATTAGCACTAGAACCTTGAAACTTACACACATGGTAGCTATGAGCATATGTGCGACGGTGACGGTGACGGAATTATGATCTGACCCCTGGGTCAAAAGGTATGGGTAAATAAATGGTTAAAATGGGTAAAACAAAACTCATTTTACTAACAACATATGCTCATAGCTACCATGTGTGTAGGTTTCAAGGTTCTAGTGCTAATAGTGTAGGAGGAGATTGAGGAGAATGGCGGTTGGGGTGGGGCCCAAAATTGTGTTTTAACATAACTTCTTTATGTATTCACCAATTTACGTGACGTCACTTTAATACTGAACATCTCTTATGTCAACACGGTCTATCTCGACCCAAAATTGCATTTTAATATAACATCTATGCGGCGTGGGGATACGCGTCGGCATCTGCCGCGCCATTTCTAACACAATTCTATAATAACATAGAAAAAGACAGAATAAAAATATTTTGCTGCCTTGGGGCTCGAATCTGGACCCTCTAAAAGCAAAAGCCACTACACCACACAGACTTATGAAATTAAATGTCAGTTTTAAGGCTACGTCGGAAATACATGTTTTTTTATATAAAATTTCGATGAAAAGCGTTTTAAACGTTTAATTATTTTCCCAATTTCGATTGATGACTATGAATACAGGAATATATATTTGAAACATTTGTTCTTGTCACGAGTGTTAATTTAATTGTTTGAATATAAGGCAAACATTATTTTTGGAATCCATGGCAATGTTTTTTTGAAAATTGTTATTTTGCCACATTGTGAACGAGTCCCTTCAAGCGCTCAGTCAACAGTGCTGGTTGTTTTCAATTGCTCTTGTCTCAATATAAATTTTTAAAGTTTCATTTAAAGCAAAATCCAACAGCACAACATAAACACTTAATCTGCAGGCCTGCCATTCATGTAAGGAAGGTAATATGCATATATGCAGTTGTATTGCACGCATGAAAAAAACACGCATTATAGTATTTAATCCCACTTTTACAGCGAATTCGGTTGATTAAAGCCCCGTTGATTAAATTTCTGCTATAAACCACGGCACGAAATGACGCAATTTTTTCGACAAATTGACGTCGTAAATCTAGTGAAATTATCCAGTTAAACTAATTTTGTTTAAAGGTTTACTGAATAAAACGTGGGATAAATAAAATTATAGGTTAGTGTTGATTATAGATTAGGTTTATCATGCTTGGCACGAAAACAAAAAAGCACTCGCCAAGGCTGAAATAATTTATATGAATAAAAGTGTCGCGACACACATGGTATTGGTCGATAATTACCATTGTTTATCAGGTTTCAACACAGTTTTAGGTCTTACTAGTAAAACAATGTTAAGTTGTTTTTGATTTCAGTTTCGATATTGAAACTCGACTCTTTAGTTTAAACATATTTATTTGCATAAAACATGGAATGGGGTTGGACTACAAACTTTCTCAACATTATATGGTTCCTCTTATACACATAGGAATACGATAATATGCAGTTAGAAATAACTGGTTATTTTACAAAACAATAAGCTGAAAAACTATATTTGTATACGATACGATTCAGACTTTTGAACCGGTCCGTACACCATACATTTCTAGTTTTACAATATATTTGTTATGCAACGGAACAAAGCCTTAGGCTGAAACAAGTCGGTAAAAGCAAAATCACAGACACTAGCACATAAGTCACCCTGTTTTGATACACACATTTAACATACATAAATAAAACACATCGAATGATGTTTACGATTTGCACATCAATTTATTGATATTATTGCAAACAAATTATATGCATGCAAATGGTACCAGGAACAGCTACTGGTAAGAAAATAGCGCACGATCGTTAAACATCTGCAAAGAATCGGTCAACATTTTAATATTCATTCTTTCTGAAATGACTATCAGGTCGGTATTTGCAAGCCAGCCATTATGAACCTAAGTAAATGATATGCTAGTTATCCCATAAATAACATCCATAAACGCGGAATGGAAAAGAAAAATAATGTGTAGATTCGTCAAAAATATTAAATAGCAACAAACATAGCAAAAAAATGAAAACAAAATCACAATGGGCACAATAGCAACAGGCGATATTTTTTTATACAAAACAGCGATTACACTGCGAGTTCCGTAATGAACGCCTTTTATTGTTTACTGTTTTTTGCCAAAGTCAGTTAGTATGACTTGATGGTTGAGTTTACAACAATTGCATTCTACACTGAAGCCTCTACTAGATCACACCAGCAGTGTGGCAACAGGCGACATAAAGAAAAAATAGACATCAAAGGCATATTCAATGTAATTATAATTAAGAAAAATGTCGATATAAGTTCTTCGTGACATTTAAACTTAAAACGAGGCTTTAATGTGTAGGAACAATTAAACTCCAACAAATATTATTAGGATTGAAATTATTGTACACAGTCGCCAGTGTTTTTAAGCAATGACCAATTTGCTTTACCATACAGCAGAATACGTACAAAACGACTTTAAACATGATCAAGAGGGGCGGCTATCATGGCCCTAGATCGCTCAAATGTGCAATCGGGCGATGCCATTTTCGAAACCAAGGGCATAAATCTTTGTAATATACCATAATCTGGGGTCACATAAGCAATATCAAGGTTCTATACTTTGTTGTTTCAGATTTTTTATTTTATTTTATTTTTTATAATTCAATAAAATACGTGTAATACCCACACCAGCCATAACCTTATTGGACCACGTGAGCATATCACACCACTTAGTCTTTTTAAGAGTTGTTTTAAGTTATATCACTATATCAGTTTATATAAACATGTGACCCCTGGGGCGTGGCCAGTATTTACCCCAGGGGCATGTTTTGAACAAAATACTAGTGGACCCCTATACGATGTAACACACCAAATATTGAAACCATGACCCTTGCGTTCTCATAGAAAACTTATTTACTATATACCTGTATTTAAATCATGTGACCACTAGGATGTTGTCAGTTTTGACCCCAGCGATACGAGTTGAACAATATTTGTATAGTTTCACCGGACTTGGACGATTTGAACAACTTTGAAAGAGGTTCATTAAGAATAATTCTTGCGAAGTTCCATTGAAATCACCCCCACGGTTTAGGAGCAGATGTCTTTTTAATGAACAGTTTACGCGCGACGCGCGACGGACAAAAAGGGATTAAAAAAACTCAGCTTTTTGATTGCACAGGTGAGTTAAAAACACACACACAAGTCTACCTTATGGCATATATGCAATAGCTCAGTTATATATTGCGGTAAATAACACGTTAATTATTAACACTAAACTAAAATAATTACATGTTCGTTTTATTTTTTGGCTGAATCATACATTATTTGCTATATACCAAAGCCGGTGCATATTGTTATATGTTTCATTTAGTATCATTATTTCATCATCAGATTGCTATCACTTTAGTGTGTTCATTTGCAAGAATCAAGATTGTATTAAGTAAAACACACAGCACATTCTTCCGGAAGATGGTTTTGTCACCAAACATGGTTAATTATTAATTATGACACTTTGTCCGCCTTCAGGAATCAATATAAGCCTTCTGCCTTACTTTTATCACTTTTCTGCAAAGATGACATTTATCTAAACGTTTGGCACATTCCATGCAGCTTGTGTGGCCACAATCAATGAAAACGCAGTCAACCTCTTTGTCATCAAAACAAATCTTGCATACTGTGAACAAAGAAGTAACATCATGAAACATCAAATACAGTAAAACAATGACATATAAATACCATTATATCATTTGTGGGTCTATGTATTCGTACTTTATGGACGCGTGTTTCATTATAATAAGTTTGATAAGTTTTGGTGGTCAAAACGTATTAAGTTACTTATTTTGGCGAAAATACTTGACGAAAGTTTACATATACTTATAATGAATTATGTTAAAAAATGTATACAATAATACATAAATAACATTTATGTTCGTGTTTATTTGAGTCGGCACAGCAGCATCACTCAACCAAACTTGAACACGTGTCTACTCCCATAATCAGTTGTTCTTTACTTCTTTTAACGGGATTTGTTCACAGATTTTGGCATGTTTTAAAGATTGTCATTAAATTCTTTAAAGGGACTTGTTCACAGATTTGGCATGTTTTGATGTTTGTTACTAAATGATTCAAATTGATAAATATGAACGTCAGAACTAAAGAGCTCAAATATAAAAACAAGAATAAAACTAAAAAAAAAAAAGAAAAAAAAAAGAGGAAAAAAAGTTAACCACACCAGGGCTCAAACCACTGACCCATGGAGTAGAAGACATGCGCCGAGACCACTCAGCCATCCGTCTTCACGTTTGTGTGTGTGTAATTCAGCGTTTATGTTCGGGTCGTCGTTGAGTCTTTACGACTACGTTATGTGCGGACCTGACCACCCGTCTTCACATGGGTTGCCATTTAAAATATACTCTGTATAACCATCAACGTGTTGTTACAAAATATAACGATAACAAAAGAAATGGAGTTTTTTTAATCGTTTTGCGTCTGAGACGCTTTATAATTTCATCAATTTCTAACGATGATTTTTCGTAAACGAACGTGTATTTTCAGTATAAGTCTGCGCCATTAGTGTTGATTCGCACACTGATGTACATTGTTTATTTATTTCTTGAATCTGTGACAAAAAGTTGAAAAATTCTCATTTTGATAAACTGTGAACAAGTCCCTGTAAAATGATAAATGTAAACATCGGAACTAAATAGCTCCAGTATAAAAAGAGGAAGATTTTTTTTTAATCCACACCGGGACTCGAACCACTGACCCTTGGAGTTAAAGTATAGCACAGAGTTTATAATTTTCGTGTTTTAAAATCGTCAAAATATGCATATACTACATATTTTAGAGCATGGTAAATGTTCAGTATTACTGTTTCCTCGCAAATATCATCTACAACGCAAATTATTATTTTTTTCAACTCTGTCAATTTACCAAAACGTGAACAAGTCGCTTTAAGCGCTAACGACGGCCTAATCAATGAGTCAATGAATGCCAAAAATGTTAAAATCTACGCATAAAAACTTGCCTTTATGCTCTACATTTTTGTCAATGAAGCCTTCGCAATCTGTCAATTATTGTCCATATAGTCGACGTTTCGATTTGTGTCAGACATTGAAGACAAAAGTCCCAAGACCTGTTGTCTGCTTTCCATTTCTGCTCGCCAAGTCGTTTCTTAGCTTTTCTAATAACCACGTCCGGCTTGTTATGTTCCGGCATGTCTTCGCCGCACCGATACATCTTCAAAGTTCGCGTTTTCAAATCCATGTCCAATTTTTCCTCAATTATCGTGCGAGTCGAAAACAAACCAGGAGTTCCGTAATGAATGACGGTAATCGTTCGTTGATCTTCGTCAAACTCGGACAGTATGCCTTGATGATTGATTCCATAATATGTGAATTCTACAATGGAGCCTTTCTCTAGATCACACCAGCCGTATACATAAAACAGTTGCAGTGTCCCATAAGCCGTCGGTTCTTTCCATAGTACATGTTTTCCCGATTTTGCCCACTCCACAAACTGGAGTGATGTGTTGTGACTCCAATCATGGCGTTTCTCGCCTACCCTGCTACGGGCTCTTTTTACAACCGTGTCCGCATTGAATGTTGTGCCGTTGAAAGTCATGACGTGAACTGTTTCCGTTCTGAGATTAAAAACTTGTCTCTCCACCGCGATTGTCCTTTTTGCGAACAACCAATCAGCTCCATAATGAATAACATCCAAAGACCCTTCGTACTCATTGATCTGTGTATTTTTTACCACGATGCCTTCATGAGAGAACCCCCAATTTTTGTAGACAATAACATCACCAACCTGTATATTGCCAATGTTTGTGATAAGCCGCATGGTCCCTGTTTCAGGAATATAAACCACTTTTGTAAAATGTGGAATATCATTATCTGTTAATTTTATTACATCTCGTGAACAATACATTGAACTCAATATACAAGTTTACTCTACATATCGAAGTAAGATTTTTTTCGCAAAATAACAAAATAAAGAACGGGAGTCTAAATAATGAAGCTTACATCAAACGTACCTTGCTATGATGTTTTGATCCCTTTTTGTTAACCAATTAAATGCTTTTCAAGTTGACCGCATTATTACAGATTGCTCATATTCCTATCGTTAGATTAGTAGGAAATGTATGTGACGTTATTGCTATATGAGTTGCTCTTAACAGATAACACAGTCGTTTTGAACACGTGCTGATAATTTTGCGATTGCCGTATTTAACTTAACCAATTTACACAAATAAAGGTACATCTGTGTACGAGAATTGAAATACAATCGTATACATTGATTGAAACAATACATGTATTTAAAATACTAACAACTTTGAAATAAACTGAATACAACTGGTTGCTTAGCGTTTAAATAACAGCAAAACCAGAAAAACCTCCAAATATGTAAGTATAATATCAAAATTGTCATATCTCACGTACACGTACTCTTTTCGAAAACGAAAGTAGGTTATGACCGCTTTCGTTCGTTTCTCCCAGCAGAGTTGTCGTTCCATGCTCTCACATACATCTAATGTCAATCTCCAAACAGAGTTGTCGTTCCATTCTCTCACATACATCTAATGTCAATCTCCACACAGAGTTGTCGTTCCATGCTCTCACATACTTCTAATGTCAATCTCCATGCAGAGTTGTCGTTCCACGCTCTCACATACAACAGTTTCAGCTATGCTGGTTCCAGTCAAATCTCTGCGCGGAGGTTGATCTAATGAAACCGTCGTGCAAGAGATGGATTCGTAATAAAAGGTGTGGTTGCTGGAAATACTTGACCTACAAATTCTACAGAAATCTATCGAAATTATAACAAACTCTGCCATGAAGTTATAGTTCGTAAATGTATTTTTTTTATCATAAAATAGACCACAAATAATGCTTTTTATGTAAAAATCTTCGTACCTAATTAAAGGCTCGCCGTAGATTAATTTTTCTTTGTACCTATATCTATGTTTTTCTATTCAATTTAAAATGAACTATTAAGATAGACAACCACAAAACCGTAATTTTTTCATAGACCACATTTACGGGATTCGTGTGTTTCTTTAATATTTAGGTTAACTTGAAATAACGTTCGGTTCGTCTTAGATGCGGGTCATTGGTCGGATGTTATACGACGTTTCCTACATCAAAATGTTTTATTTAATTATTTAAATATAATATGCACTCTATCTCAATCAGAGCACATTATAAAATTTCCAAATTTACTGTTTATATAATGCGTAATCTCAATCAATCTGATCTAAAATTAAATGTACTTCATATTACCTTTAATGCAGTTTTATATTGGTAACAAATGATCACTTAAAAACAACAACATAATCTTACACAATAAAAAACGTGAAAAAAAGATTGTAAATACACATTTTTCATAAGTTAAGAAATGGACCATAGCATGTTCGTGATATTAAACAAATATAAACACATTTAGTATATAAATAAACAACCTGGAACGTTCAAGTAGTGATGGTAATATGCCATTTAATTTTTGGTGAGGCCACTTACCAATCTCCACGCAGATTTGCCGTTTCATGCTCTCACATACAACCTCTGCCATCACAAGAAAATCCTACCGGATTCGGTAGGATGTTATTTTTTTTGTTTGAGTATTATATTATGAAAAGGAGTATCACTGTATTTTATAGTTCGAAATAGTGTGTTAGTTTAGGTTAATAATAAAAAAAAAATGTACTTAAATTAAAAACGTAAAAAATACTTTTTACAAATTAAAAAAATAACCGTTGATACTGTAAGATGCCATTATTGTACCACTTGGCTCGGCTTTTATGACGTTGTTTGTTATATTAACGGCAGGGATTTTAGATCATTATTTTTATGATTCGTTTTTCTTGATTTCTTTTTATTTGATTTAGAAACTTGCTCAGTTAGGTATTAATTATTTTATTAATAAGTATTATTTTTAAAAGTAACAAATAGTCAAACTAATTTCATATAATTAATTAACAAAATCATAAAGCGTTTGTTTTAAGCAGGTAAAATATATTCAAATACTTGTATAATGCCAAATTAGTAATGGTCTAAAAAAAGGCGTATTCCAGGAGATGCCGAGCAAATAAGGTTAAATACGACACTTAAACAATAATAAAAAAAAACAAAAACGCATTTACTAACAGGCCTCCGTGCAAATATTTCGGTCGTGTCAATTTTGGTATTTATTGATTCTTTGTCCATTCAGTTTAATTATATTATCTTTGAAAACTACTAACCGTACTAATTATTTTTTTGTCTCCTTTAGCACGCCGGGTATGCGGATACTTTGATGGCGGATGGCACTTCAATGACAGATAACAACAAAAGCAACGCGCGAGAGGTGAGTTCTTCAGCTTTTTTGCATTTATGTTCTGTTCATTTGGTTTTCAGACATGGAACATTGTTTGGGTGATTAATGGTATAGCACTTTGTATTGCGAAGAAAGACATTCGCGGAAAAACGGTGAATTATAAAAAAAACGATACAATTCTATCGATAATCAGCATGAATTGGATGATCAGTACACATTTTAACAAAATAAACATACTTGGAAATAAATCAAGAACGTGCTTACTATTCGAAATAAACGACCAATATATAAATTAATGTTACAACATGTTACATTTTAGTTAACTAACGTTTTTGAGGAAATTCAAATGTTTGAAGAGTCGCATGCACATTTTGCATGGGCACTTCGTTTACCGATCATCTCAATGACAAGGGCACTTTGATTCCCGATTACTGGACACTTTTTGTCCAGATATAACACACTCTTTTTAGTGAATCAAAAATGCAGAATTCGCTGTGAAATAATGTTATAGTAAGCAGGCTATAAATAAAAATGTATGTACTTACGTAACTTAACAAGATTTTAAGACAATGCTGTTACGACACGTTTCGTAACGTCAACAGCCAAGTATCTATGATTATATGGGCGGTTCCTGGGCCACGGACCCGAATTTTAATAATTTGTTAGTGATGTTTTGTCGTTTTTGTTATCCCGTATGATATAGGGAGATGAATAATTGCCTTAAAGAAAAGAATTTATCTTCTAGCGATGTCTCATTGTTTTTTTTTCCCTATATTCCTGAACTTGCAATAACAACGACTTCAATATGGACACTATATGTTCCAGTTATACATTATGTTTAAGACAAACCCTACTTGTACTGATTAATGAAATAATTATAAAATTGTAATATAGGGATTCACTATACATATAATATAATGCATAGGGCCACAATGGAAACAAGTATGTAAATATACAGCCGACCATATAATTGCGAATTATGTTACACGTGAATTCGAATTCAATGCTATATTTAAAATCTGATTTGAATATTGCTGAATGCATACAGTTTTGTAACGCTATAATATATATATAACCAAACACATTTTGATAAAAGGTTCATATTAAGATGGTGCAAAAACACTGTGCATTGAAATCGAAGTCGCTGTACATCAAAGGCTTACCGGATGTACTCAAGAATGTTGTTCAGTCATCCCGAATATTGCAATATTGCAAACGCCCTGATACTTAATTGAAATGAGAATTTCAATGATTTTATCGTACACCTAATTATTTCACAAATTTATTCTGGTCGCTGTATATTTATCACCGTCACTGAGCCTCGTATGTATGAATTACTTTCAGCCAATCAGTGAATTACCCTGAAAAATATGGAAATCACCCGCTGATTCATGCACACATTGAAAATAATTTCAGCCAATCAGTAAATTAAATTGAGAAATATGGAAATCACCCGCCTAGTCAAACACGCATAATCAAAACTTGATTATTTCAAGTAAAAAATAAGACCAAAAAAGACAAATGATGGTAAACTTCTCCCATCCGTTTAACATACTAAGGCAAAGTAAGATAAGTTGGGATTTGTTGTTCAATGTTCAATGATGATTCATAGTAAGAAATCAAAACACATCAATGGAACTGATTGTGACAATTTATTCAAACAGGCAAATCATTTTAAAATCCATATCAAGTCATATACAATTATATCAAATTTTGTTTCCCTAAAATGCTGTCATAAAGAAATCATGTTTGATGGATGTAATGTTCTTTATTGTTGTTTAGGGGATTTTATAGCAAAAGTATGGCCGAGTTCCTTGAGAAAGTGGTTCGTTTCAGTAATCTGGGTCTTTAAGATACAAAAAAAGCTTTCATTGAAATGCGCATTGTATAAAGCATGTGTTCGCATCCGTTACAATATATTATAATCAAAACCAGTAAGCCTTAATTTCTGAAGAAAGGAAACCTAAATGTGTACAAACTTTCTTCCAGATGGATCAGTAGAAATGGCCATTTCTATATGATTTGCCTATAAACATGACTCATTTAAAAGGAAGTGCGTTACCTTAATTTCAAAACGCCTTTATTATTTCTAACTCAATCGATACACCAGGTGAATTGTAAACAGAAAAACACGCAACCGGATATGAAGCATAACATTTCTATTTACGAAAGAAAAGGTCGCTGTACGTGCCGAGTTGCCTCGTTTGTAAAACATGCCTGTGTTATTAAAGTACAAATGCCACGTTGCCAATCTAGTGAAATAAAAACCAGTTTATTACAAAAATCTCTAACCGAGAATTCGTATTTTTAAAAATATATAATATTTTGATAATTTAATATTATGTCAAGGCAATTGGTTATTTGACTTAAGTCATGGTAATATTTCTGGAGTTTCAATGTTCATGTATATGTAAATATATTTTGACAACCGCGAAACTGCCCATTCAAACAAAATTCACAAACATAACACAGCACCTGTGTATATTTCAAATGAAGAGAGTAATCGAGGGTCATTGGATGTCGTCAATATCCGTTAAAAGTGTTCATTGTTAAATAAAAGCAAAAATCACTGTAACATTTTTTGTATTTCTTTTCATCAGATGTATAACATAATTTATGATCACTTACAAAATTATACATATTGCGGTAAGGCATCGAATAGTTTTAAAATGACAAGACATTTGCGTAATTTTCTTTAATATATGTAAACATTTAGTTTGAGAAACTAAAGGTTAATTGCTCATCATCAGCATGTTCTCACCCTTTCATAATGTTCTCTCTAATTCTGTTTCAAATGCAAAATGTTGTGTAAGGTATAAAGATTTATAATAATGTTAAAAAAGAACAACGCACTAAAATCATAATTTGGCCATTCCATGCCAAAACAGGGAATATTGAAATCTGTCTAAAGTGCCGTCCAGGATTAGCCTTCGAACAGGCTAATCCGGAACGCCACATTCCACTTCCAATGCAGTTTCGTTAAGAACATACCTTCTTGAAACGAAAAATACCATTAAGACGGAAGATGGCGCCCCGGATTAGCCTGTTCTTACTGCACAGGCTGATCCGGGACGGCACTTTACGTATAGATTTACGCAGAGATATCCGGTTATCTCATGGAGCGGCCCATATACATAATAAACATAACACACATAGAGCATTTCTATATTGCGTACAACATCTTAAACTAAAAGAACAAGTTCTTTGAAATTCAGAGTAGCACACCGAAGGGTAAACGTAACTCTAAATGAACTTTATATATACTTACATTCTTCTTGTGTGGTTTAACGCGACATTCAGATTTATTACTATAATGTTTGCATGTCATGTGTGGTTTTGCATCGAATGAACAGAGTACGTAGCCATACCTAATATGGCGAAGCCATGAGTTAAAGTATTGCGTTTGACAATCAAGAGATGAACAAAAAGGATCTTAAATGTTCATATTTTATATTGTGAAGCCTACACAAAGGTAAAACTTAAATTATCGTACAATAACCTGCTGATAATCCTAAGTACACACAATGTAATCCGTCGAAAAAATCTAAATGTTAGACAGTCACATTTTACCGACAATGTTAGACAGCATGCTGGTTGTTTTGAATTAGATAATATTTCAAAAGCATTTTGATTAATTTTCGGACCATCTGTGGCTAATAACGATCATCTCGGTTAGGCTGTTCAACATTACTTCAGTCTAGATGGTCTCAATTTGTATGCAGCTTCAAATGTATTTGTATCGCCTTTTACATAGTCATTCGGGTAGGTCTTTTAGCACAAGGCGTCGATGTGCTGGTATTTTCGAATTTATCTCTTGAGTGATACTTTATATTTTCAAAATATTTGGTAAGAAAAGCCATAATATACATAAATGCATTTCAGGTAGAAGATAAAACTCGGTGATCAGAGTGCCCAATTTGTTGAAAGTCTCCGTAATCCGAAGTGCCCTTTATCGGTAATCAAAGTGCATGTAACTGTATGTATACCACCTATTAAAACATGCTCTATCTTTGTTTATATTTCATTGAATACTCTCAAAATTTCAGTATTTGAATCACAGTGATTACTCTACATGCTGGAATAGAAACAATTTCTTGAAATATGTCTAAGTAGTTTTATTTTGTTAAAATCTTTACTGTTCATCAAGTTTATGCTGTTTTCCGACCGAATTTTCTATTTTTGGGGCAAAAAAGTACCATTCTTCCGTGAAATTTTGTCTTCCCAATACAAAAGGATACACCATTTATCAACTCGACGATGTGTCCTGTCTTAAAAACTAATCTTTAGGATATAACTTTAAAAAAAACTGAGGAACTTACCTCTCGCGCGTGACGTTTGTTGTTTTCTGTTATCGAAGTGCAATCGGTCATCACAGTATCCGCATACCCGGCGTGATAAAGAAAGACATAAAAAGTGGCAGCTTTTTCCCAATTATGCATCGTTTAGCTTTTTTTAACTAGTTTACCGGTATATTGCCAGTAAGGATTTCTTCATACTTTGTGGAATGTGATACTGTGCACAAATTATTTTAAGGAATGATATATATCAGCCGATTTCTGAAAAGATACAGATTCAGCATCTTTAAAGGCATTTGTGACAGTTTGATTGTTGGTTTCTTAAAGCCCCTTTGACGCTAAAAATCAACGAATATTTTGTAAAATATTTCGTAAAATAACAAGATAGAAAATGCTCTTTTTCATTTTTTTGTAGTACAATATATTCAAAACATGTTCATGTACCAATTTAGTGTTCGTTTGTCGTATGAATATATATCGTTGCGGGAAATTAAAATGAAATTTATTGTGCCACAAAAAAAAGAAGAGCGTTTTATATCTTGTTACATCTGTGTCACCAGAGCACATCTAGCGTTGAAATGCTTGGCTATTGATATAAGGAACACTGATTGTTTATGTGTTCACTTTATTTAACGAAATATTTTACGAAATATTCGTTGATTTTGAGCGTCATAGGGGCTTTATACAAGTATTACGAATAGACCCAGTCTGTTACTGAATGTATACTTACTCGATGAACGGGCCATGCGTGTGTTGATATTAATTGTTGGAATTCAAATCAATCACTCTTGTGGTATTTGAATCCCTGTGTTATAGCTCAATAACTAATTTGAGATATAGCACCATAACGTTGTGATCAAGGTAACAATACAGATAACGATTTTAAAACGTTTTAGTCTTGGCATAATTCAATTATATGAACGGCATTGGTGTGTTAATACTAGTTAACGTTTCTAATTAGATTTTAGCTCTAAGAATTGACCTTTAGGGAAGGCGTGGCCTTATTTACCATCGCATTAATTAATTGTTTTAAATGAAGAATGATGCAAATAGAGGTGTTAAATGTCATGGTATAACGTACAGAAATGGGCATTTAGAGCATCGCAGTTTTAACAATTATAGTCGTTGACTTCTGTTTATGGTTGAACAATTCTGAAATTGTTCAACTATAATCGTCCGAAACCTCCGTTCCAATGGATCGCTAGTTTACAACAAAGTGTGTAGAGGTGCACACTGGCGTTCACAGCAAAATCTATGACATATTTTGTGAAATAAAACCAACACGGAAGGCATACAACTAAAAGGAAAGGCCGATGTCTTAATGTATTACAGTAGTATTATGCCAAATCCTCTTTTGGCATTGATTTCATTCAAATTTGCGAAGTAAATGCCTTTTAAGATCATTTTCTAACGTTGAGTCGAACAATTAAAATACATGCCTAGCTGTATGTTCAATGTCTCCTATCTTTTCGATCCTTATTTTTATTTGCAAACTAATGTTTAAAGTTATAACGCATCAGATGGAACTTGATATGTTTTCTTAGCGGTAGCGTATGGGCTTTATGTGTGAAATGGTGACTATAATAATTCGCATTCATAGAATAACTCAAATATAACCAAAAAAAAACGAATTTCGGAAATTTCGTATTAAGCATGGCTCGCATGACATTGTTTTGCATGAGGCAAAGACAGTTCCTTCTACTCGGTGCAGTGTTTCTTTTTTGAATTCAGTCACTCAGTCACTTTGGTTTATATATTAATAAATCGTTATACCATGAGTAGTATAACTGACAATGCATATTTTTTAAATGTAAACCAACTAGGACTTCTATAGTTTTTAATATAAACAAATCCGACACGTGCCTCTGCCCATTTGTAACTCGAAATCTCCACTCCATCTGTACAAAAATAAATGGCGCGAAACTGTAGCTGGAAAAAAGTCACCCGAATGACTGCTGAAAAGGTTGGTATACGTCGTTAATACAAATGTATTTCAAATGTACTGAATTCACGTTGATTGTCGAATGTTTGTACAGTTCCAATTTTATTTCGAAGATTTACTTTTAGCAAAAATTGACCGGTTTGAACTATTGTGACCGATTTAACTAGTAATCGTTTTGACTTGTGCAAATGTAGCAGGTGCGCGTTGCTGAGTAACATTTAACTGACTGAAAATAGGTACAGCTCGTCAATATTGTCCTGTAACTGATCTTTGGTTTTAACATATTTATTCCAGAATATGTTTACAAGATTTGATGCACTGACCTTTATGCATGAATACGTTAAAAGACCGTTACGATGAATACATTAGTTTCAGTACCTTAAGCGATTTAAATGGGAGGCGGAAAACTACAACGGGCGAGGCATGGTATGGTATTGCGCAAGGGGGGGGAGGGTTTGGGTTAGCCTAAACCCAACCCTAACCCTAACCCGACCCCTAACCCTAACCCTTACCCTAACCCTAACTCAGGGTTATTTCCCCTATACCAGGCCTCGCCCGTTGTAGTTTTCCGCCTCCCGATTTAAATCGATTGACGCTTAAGCTAAGTATACTGTTCTGGCATCATTTAACTCGTGCAACACGTGCACGATTACACCGAATGCAAATAAAGAAAACGATATAGGCGAATAATTTATGGTAATGGAGTTAACGAGTGCCAGGTTAATATTGTCGAGCTATAGCACCTTCCACAATTTTATTTTCCCTGACGCATGTAATACAGTTTTATAACAGTGTAGTAAATGCAGACATGTTTGTGCATCATGTACAACATTTTACTCTTTACACTGATAGCTACGATGTATATGAGCCTCGCTCTGAAAAGGGGGTTTAATGCATGTGCGTAAAGTGTCGTCCAGATTAGCCTAGGCAGACCGCACATGCTTATCAGGAACGACACTTTCCGCTGTTTTGATATTTTCTTTTAAAGAAAGTCTCTTGTTAGCAAAAATCCAGTTTAGGCGGAAAGTGTCGTCCCTGATTATCCTATGCGGACACTTCTTTTAAACCAAAAACTATATAAAAGTGGGAAGTGTCGTCCCTGATTATCCTGTGCGGACACTTCTTTTAAACCAAACATTATATAAAAGTGGGAAGTGTCGTCCCTGATTAAGCCCCGTTTTTTCCCATAACGAAGTTCATATGGATACTTTAATCACAGACGGAAATGACTTCATCGGTCTAAGTTATACACTCTGTATATTCATATATATTTTTTTCAAAATTTCTGACACATACAGTAGACAATATGGCAATATCTTTGTTATGTAAATTTTGTTGGATATCATAGACGGCATAGATAACTCTAGCCAGGAAGATGTTAATTTGCTAGAAACAATTATGTCAAATGCAGACAATACGTTCAAAAAAAATGTCAACCAACAAAGCTGTAAGGCAAAGTTTCAAACTTCTTAACGTTAACGTATTTGCCTTATGCCAAACAAACACATCATTTGAAAACCAAAATATGTGTACGCTTATAGCAATTTACGATAATAACTTTTCACATTTTGATTTGCGTATATTGGATCAATATCACATGGACACTATTACTTTTTTGTCTGGTATTTTCTTTATAGCTTTAACATGCCAAATATTGCCATTGCGTACTGAGTCAGTGTCGATGATGTGTTAGATAGCATTGCTTGTAAAATATCAAGCTGGTTAAATGACTTCCAAAATCCCATATTTGATTTTGTGCAAATTCCATAAGTCTCATTATTTTCGATTTTGGGTACAGATATGTCGACCTTTTCATTTCTTATTAATACACTCATGAATAAACGTCAAGCCTGTGGATGGTAATATGAATGGAAAACGCGAAGTGGACAAAGTTATTAAAATCTCCTGGTTTCTTGCTCATTTGATTTGCACACATTTTGTGGTGATGAACATATTATAGAAACTACTGTGTTTTTACAATATGATCGATGCACACATTTAATCGTGATATTTATGTCTTTAAAACAAAACAACAGCGCAACTGTTGAATACCAGCCTCTGTTTAGCCCACATCTACCAATGGTTGGATGGTCTGCTCAGGCATTAAATGAGCCTCGTTCAGGGAAAATGGGGCTTAATGCATGTGCGTAAAGTGTCGTCCCAGATTAGCATGTGAAGTCCGTACAGGCTAATCAGGGACGTAACTTTCCGCGTATATGGTATTTTTCGTTTAAAGGAAGTCTCTTCTTGACGAAAATCAATTTTGCTATGAAAGTGTTTTTCCTACACATGCTAATCTGGGACAACAATTTGAGCACATGCATTAAGCCTCGTTTTCATTAGCGCGACTCATAAGTATTAGTTGTGTTAATGGGTCCCAGATCTGATATTGACATAAGCATAAACTTGATAGGTGCATATCTTAAAAAAAACCACACACATATTTTCAAAGTATTGATGTCATTTCGCAGATTTTGAATCTAGCACTATTGAGCCCCGTTTGATTAATGGTTTTAATTCGGGAATATGGAAAAGTCAATTACATTGAAACTGGGAGATTTATCGGTTTTCATTGTTTTAAAAAGCGAGTTAAAGTTAAAATCTGTGATGTCAATTTAAGAAACGCATAACATGTAGGCACATAATTGGGCACTGAAACACTCTAGTAAGATTCACTACAGTGTATAAGGTTATGCTAATTCATGTCTACATAAAATGTTAGTTTTATGTCGAAATTGTGACCCCCATAAGAAATGTCTTAGTTTATACCATCTTGAAACTCCTTCGATACTCTGGTCTTCATTTATATCTTCATTCTCTATCAACAGCGCATAATGGGATTGTCAATCATCAAAACGAAGTGAATAAAAACATAATTCAGTATGGGCGCTTCACGCGTCATGTTTGGAAAGGATTATATTGTTTTCGTATGATTTGCATTAAAGCTCATATTTGTACGACGCTTCTTAGACTGACAATCAAATTTTGAAATCCAATAGAAAGTGAACCGAACTCAATCAGATGCGTTTCTCCATTTTCCATTTATTTTAAACCAAAACATTTATTTTTTTATGGATTATACATACATATTTATTAGACGCAGTTTATTTCGAATTCGAGTCTTAATGAATGTACAGAATAAAACAAATACAATTACTTGCTTTTTTTGTGTTTTTAGCCTTATTTCGTCTGTCATTCATTGTTTCTAAAATGAAATAAATAAGTGTAAGTATTGAAATCGCATTTCTGAATGCATAAGCTTTACATTTGTATTCCAGACAGTAATTGTTAAAATTGATTTCCTTTCATCGCGGTATCAAGACAAGTCTCCCAGTGTTTGTGAATGATAGCATGTCCCAGTTATTGCGAGGTCGCGACACATGACATTACTTTTGTTGGGAATATATATGAGCCTCACTCTGTGAAAAGGTGGTCTAATGCATGTGCGTAAAGTGTCGTCCCAGATTAGCCTGTACAGTCCGCACATGCTACTCAGATACGACACTTTCCGCTTTTATGGTATTTTTCGTTTAAATGAAGTCTCTTCTTAGCGAAAATCCAGTTTACGCAGGAAGTGTCGTCCCTGATGAGCCTGTACGAACTGCACAGGCTAATCTGGGACGACACTTAACGCACATGCATTAAACCCCCTTTTCACAGAGCGAGGCTTATATAAATAATGAAACTCCAGAAACAGTATCAGGAGAGAAATTCTTCTCAACACTCGCTAGTCTTTCATTTAAGGCAAGTGTTGCTCGATTGGTGATTGTTTGCTCAGGTACTGCTTTCAAGTACCCCGGGTACTCTTAATTTTACTACAAAGTACCCAGGGTACGGAAAATAAACTAAAAAGTCCCCCCGGAGTATTGCCGGGTGTCTTTAAGCGGATTTTCCGTACCCGGGGTATATTGAAGTATACTTAAAAGTACCTGAGTTACTTTTAAGAAGTACCTGAACCGGCAACGACCGATTGAGCGCAAATAGCCAACGTCCTATACAATACAGGGAATATATAAATCTCGGCATAAAACATTTGAATGATTAAAGCTCTGGTTACCTCATAGAAACGGTAAATGCAAAGCACTGAAGGTTGAAACGAGTTTAATGACGCATTTTAAGCTAATTCCTCAGTGGGAAAGAATCAGTTCCCATGTTGTAAGCTTCGAAAAGAATATGATTACATCTTATGATCAACATCATCATGCTTTCCGTGTAGGATGAGAAGTATAAAACAATAAACTGGAAGCCAGTGTTTTATCTTTCACTTCGATAAAACTCAGAAGCTTTGGAAAACTGCAGTCGAGTAAATGAAAACGGTTTGTGATCCGTGTTGACTCTCCCTTGAATTAAGATGGGCCGTGCTCTATGAAAAAATGGGTTTAATACATGTGAGTAAAGTTTCGTCCCAGATTAGTCTGTGCAGTCCGAACAGGCTTATCAGGGACGACACTTTCCGCTTTTATAATATTTTTCGTTTAAAGGAAGACTCATCTTGACCAAATTCCTGTTTAGGCGGAAAGTGTCATCCCTGACTAGCCTGTGCGGAATGCACAGACTTATCTGGTAGGGCACTTTACGCAAATGCATTAAATCCCCTTTTCGTAGAGCGAGGCTCATATTTCTTAATACCACGAACATATAGAATTTTACGAAGAGCTGTAAGAACAAGCGATTCATATCTATTAACACGTTGACGTTGAATAGAGTATGCGCAAACAAATGTCCACTAGTCTGAGATTTTGGCCTCTTCTTTGTCAGCCAATGAACTCAAGATTTTGACGCATTACGTATGTTCCGTGAGGGGGTTTAATGCAGTGTCGTCCTATATTAGCCTATGCAGACCGCACATGCTTATCAGGAACGACACTTTCCGCTGTTATGATATTTTCTTTTAAAGAAAGTCTCTTGTTTGCAAAAATCCAGTTTAGGCGGAAAGTGTCGTCCCTGATTATCCTGTGCAGACACTTCTTTTAAACCAAACATTATATAAAAGTGGGAAGTGTCGTCCCTGATTAAGCCCCGTTTTCCCCATAACGAAGCTCATATGGATACTTTAATCACTGACGGAAATGACTTCATCGGTCTAAGTAATACAGTCTGCATATTCATATATAAATTTTTTCAAAATGTCTGACACCTACAGTAGACGAATTAGGGACCATACGGACCATGGACCATACGGCCCAGATCATACGGCCCAGATTCTCGGACCATACGGCCCAGATTATCGGACTATACGGCCCAGATGTGGGGACCATACGGCCCAGATTTGCGAACCATACGGACCATGTCTTAATTAATATTTCTTTCGTGTTCCTTTAATATTGTACGAATAAATATAATAAAATAAAATAAAATTGTAGTATTTCATGTTCATTCAATCAAGTTTTATATTATTTCATCGTGTAAGAACACAAATATGTATACTTCTGTAAATTCCTTTATTGTTTGTTGTAATATCGACATCCAAAATACACATCAATTTCAGTCACATATATATAGAACACTTCTAAACAAATACATATATATGTACAATAAATAAAAAAAAATATAGCAATTTTGTGAGATGTGAGCATGAATGTACAAGAACAAAGTTTTATTATATACATACAATCAATCAAAAGACAAAAATAAACTATATTCATAACAATTTCGAGATCTGCTCACAATGTATAAGAACAAATAGGTATTATATACAAGCAAGCAAACAAACAGATATATACATATTCACTCAATCGTTCACACTAGCAAACAAACAAACACATTTACACAGGTCCATACAGTCTACAACACTCGTTCAGAAGCTCACTCGTACTGATCTCCTTCTTCCCGTATCGGTCCCAAGCCGCGCACAAACGCCCTTGGGTGGCACGGGTTTGCTTACTCTGATGACGCTTTAATTTCTTTTCCTTGATGAGCTTGCACTGCATAGGAACCTCTTTAGCCTCGTCAAACAGCAGTGTGATTAGAAGGTAGAACGACAGATTTCCTTTCTTCGCCCTACGGTTAAGGCGGTTGTGCCAACCCTCTACATCGTTATTCGTCCTCACTGCTCTACCGTACACTGACCAGTTATCAACCGCCCATACATTGTTCGTCAGCCAGGTGTTCTCAACATAGGCGAAGAAGGGGGCCAGTTGTTCGCTCCGGCCTTTTTCCTTGATCTTAGCGAACGCGGGACGGATGTCGGCTGGTGGCAGAAGAGGGAGCGCGAAGGTCTTCCGTAGCAACTTATGAACTCCTTCCCTACTCTCATAGGCTGTCCTGAGTCCAATCTCCTGGCACTTTCGCCACAATGCCTGGCCGAAGTGGAAGGCACAGCCCTTGATGATTTCGGGATCCGTGAATACTTGTCGAAAAATCAACAACAAACGTTGTTACTTTAGGTTCAGTGAGAAGAGTGTTCACTTTCTTCACGAAGGCATGTATTGAGAACAGCTGCGTTATCGGCGCCTTCACGACTTTGAAGGTTCCGTCCAAGTACCAAGTTTTAGCTTTCGCCAGGAGCTCCAACTGTGTGTCCGTCGCCAGAATAACGTGCTTCCGGTCCTTGACCGTGACCGTTCCCTTGTAGAAGGGGTCTTTGAGCGCATCGCTCAGGTACTGCTCATCGATCTGAAAAAGAAATGTTCAATGGACTATTGTACATTACCATCTGTAAAAAAAATCAACAAAATATGGAATAAGTGATATATTGAACGTCATCTATATTTTTTTTAATGCCACTTATAGCCGCGATTTCACAAAGGCATCCCCAGTTTGCTTGATGACCGTCGGACAACCAGTTCCCTTTCCTCGGACGCTACATCGCCACTCCGTCACACCAGAGGCCAGGGTTCTCTTCACCACAAACGCATAGCCTTCACTGGATACTAGCTTCCGCGAACCTTTCTTGGACCCACCATCCACCACAGTGTAAGTAGGTGTTCCATCTAGTATGACATCGTGGACGGTTTCATCGTTGAGGTCACTGCTCCCACCGCGTCCATAGAATCCTCAATTCCTGACTCTTCGTGCAACAACAGAGCAGCCTGTGTTGCTACAATATCCGTCGGTGCATCAGGCACTTCATCTACATCCATGTCATCATCAGTGGTATCGTAGTGACGACACCTCATACATACAAAACGCAGCTCATCCTGATTTCGAACCGCTTCGTCATATACCTCTTCCGATATCCCGGTGTTTCCACATCGGATATGATGCCATCGCTGGCACTTGTCACAAGTGACCGCTCTTGATGTGGAGTAAATTCTCCTTAAGCAAAATAAACATGGAGGCGCAGGCATTTTTTTTTCGAATATGGTAAGACGATGTCCATACTTGATGCTTTATATTGTCTTCAATAATAACGATTGTCACACTTTACCTTTAATTATTAATTAAAGACGTGTTCGCTCTATTAGTGTAAATTATCAATAAGTATAATTGATAACTTCAATCAATATGTGTCATAAACAGGGAGTACCCGAGTTGCAAACATAAGCCGATTTTGTGTACAATAATAACGATTGTCACACTTAACCTTCAATCGGTAATTACAGACGTGTTAATCAATTAGTGCATATTATCACTTACTGTAATAGATAACATCAAACAGTAGGTGTCATAAGTAGGGCGTACCCGAGATGCAAACCTACGAGTCATGAATGAACAGAATAGAATGCTAGTGTAACGCCCATATTGGCATATTAAAATAAACGTTTGACTGCTAAACTTTAATAGCATTTTATAAATATGAAGATAAAATATAAATATTAAAGATACATCGATAGAATAGATAGATATTTGTATTTTTCAGTTAAGATATACACATGTATTTTATTTTATTTATATATGTATGTGATGTAAGAAATTTTAATTACCGTTTCACCACGCGGCATTTATTATTTTGCATTAGTATTTAATCTATTTGATTAAAATAGATTTTATACATCAAAGTGCATGCACAATTAAAATGAGTTTCAAATCTGATAATATGAAATAATTTTATTGAAATAATTATGAACACAAACGTTTCATTTACCGTTTTTTATTTGGTAAATAGTATCATAGTATGCACAGCATACTAAGTATTGTAGTATTTCATGTATTAAAATAATAAATAATTATGAACACAAACTTTTCATTAACCGTTTTTTATTTGGTAAATAGTATCATAGTATGCACAGCATACTAAGTATTGTAGTATTTCATGTATTAAATTATTCTCCATGACATAAAAACATGTGGGCCGTATAGTCCGATAATCTGGGCCGTATGGTCCGAGAATCTGGGCCGTATGGTCTGGGCCGTATGGTCCATGGTCCGTATGGTCCGTATACC
>VMBQ01000775.1:152579-177814 GCA_007657795.1 Dreissena rostriformis
CTAGTTGTGATAAACATAACTGTCTTCGTCCTACGTCCGGCGACAGTTATGAAACGAAAAGGTCTTTTCAATGGAGCAAGTGCCGGAGTGAATCACACCGGCATGATTTTAAGACTTATCTTACAGTGTAGAGCATTAAACTTGAACTATTTGAGGACAAAAAAGAATTTCCAGTTCATACGAGTAAAAATTTCTAATGAAACATACCAATTAAAGCGTTATTTCCACTTTTTCCAAAACCAAAAAAAGGATCAGAGTTATTTCGCCTAGATTGTCCGCCATCTTCAACAAAACGTGGGAATTTCCGGTTTGACCTTATTTGCATAAGTTTTTGGCAGCCAATCAGAAAATAGGCCAGAAACCCATATATGGAAATCGTAGTATTTTTCAATAAAGCCAACATGGCGGCCTACGTAAATGCGTAGTAGGATTACCTTATATGGCATAGCTCCTCCTACATTTCTTTTTCAAATCTCGCGAGATCACGCGGTAACTGTCATGGCCGAAATTTGACCGAGTTTTTATTGGGAAATCTAATTTTCGATAAAAGTATGTTTTATCTCGTTAACTGTTTATTTTTTTCGTCTGGGAATGAATACAAATTGTTTTCTTGGGTGACCCTTACTCTAATTGCCGGAGAAAATGTTATTTTATAGATTTTGATTTTGCTCCATTGCTTGTATCCTCTCGACTTGTAACTCGAAACGTAGTGTTAACGGAGTCCAGAGTTACATTATTGCAACTAATTTGCACCAAAGCCCATATGTGTACGACGTTTTTTAGACTGACACATTTTGAATCCAATAGAAAGTGAACCGAACTCAATCAGATGCGTTTCTCCATTTTACATTTTTAAAACCAAAACATTTATTTGCTTATGGATTACACATACATATTTATGAGACGCAGTTTATTTCTAAATCGAATCTAAATGCATGAACATATTAAAACAAATACAACTACTTTATTGTTTTTTTTTAGTTCTTTTGCATGATTACATGTTACGGTTATTGCGAGGTCGCGACGCATGGCACTACGTCTATTGTGAATATATAGGAATAATGAAATTCCAGAAATATGATCAGGTGAGAAATTCTTGTCAATACCCGCTAGTCTTTCATTTAACGCAAGTGATAAATTGCCTATACAATACAAGATAATATATAGAAGTCGACATTTAACATAAAATTAATTAAATTTGGGGTCACCGCATTGGAACAGTAAATGCAAAGAATTAGTTTCAACAGGTTGATGGAACGCGTCGAACCTCACATTTAGCCCTGACTTAATCAATTAGACCCATGTGTAACTACAAATCAATCTCTGGGCATCGTTATTTAAATAAAAAAGGAATACAATTGAATTCAAATTCGATTAAAATTGCGATTTAATTAATTTATTGTTCAATACTCAACATAATAACAACTTTATGAGGCACGAGTAATGCAGTCTATACAAATATATCAACTAAATTCCATATTTGCTTTACAATTAAAGAAAGTAGCATCATAAAGTAACGAAATGCATGGTTAAAAAACCCCGATGACATAATTAAGATGTATATGCAAATGCTATAATACACACATCATTTTATAATTTTCCCTTCAAGACTTCAATGTGGATTTGTGCATGTCGTCAGCGGCTTCTTTTTTTTCAGGATAAAAACTATTCATGATATTTATGGTCGCTTTATTTTCCAATCAGTCCCAGTACACATCAGAACCAACATTTCTCGATAAATGCGAGTTTAGTTACACAATAGAAGGCTTGGAAACATTTTCTTTTACAAAATCCAAATAAACAATTAAACAACTTTTGAGAGCATACTATCAGACAAAATATTGTATCTAAAAATTAAAACATGATATGTAGCTCAATCCGTTTTCTTTTAGAATATATTTGCTTCTTTTAGAATATATTTGCACTTCTGAACATTCTATTATCTCTCTTTGTATTCCATAATACAGTTCTATTAACTAGACATAACCAACGTCTGGTTTACAATCCATGTCTAGAATATCAAGCAGTTATATCTACAATAATGGGAAACATGGAAATAAATGTCAGATTCTTTATAACCGTTATTATTATCTTGCTTCAGATACATATTGGCAATAAAATACATAGTCCATATATTTTTGCATAATGCTGTGTGGTTTAAAGAAAGTTTCATACATTCAGAAGCACATACCAATATTGTTATTGTTAGTCATGGAAATAAACGGTGTTGTGTCTTCTTTATTTAATATTGGAGCGAAACAAATATATACTTGTATTGTTTATAAAATATATAGGCAATGTCTTTTCTGTTTTTGTTTTGTTTTCTTCTTCAAATTCAATATCCAAAAGATTCCATGCAGTCGATTGTATCCTTATTATATTTAGTTTACATGATAACAATCTACACAATAATATTAACACCAAAATTAATAAATGTATTGGCCTCCAAGTGGTGACCAGAAAACATCATGAACTCCTTGAGGAACAAATGCACAGTTGTTTAATGTAGATCAAAATAGACTGATACCAAGAATAGAAAGGCTTCAAATACAGGTTAGATTGGACACCAGATAATTATTAATAAAAAAATGCAGTAGTAATATCTAAATCATTCATGCTACACCAACAATGCCTCTCTTATAGCTCGCGCATGTACAACGTATCACTACTTGGCAAAACAGCTATTGAATACATTTTTATCGCGCCCATGGCGATCGATACCGTTATCTGCACCGGCTGTCCGTTGGAAACAGCGATTCCAACAGTCAGTTGTTCCAGAGCATTGAAACCCATTGGAACCAGAAACCAGCCAGTGAATAGGTGATATTCAGTAGCATAAGGATAACACAGAACAACGGTGATTTCTGATGGTTGGTTTCCATGACAACCGAATTCGACGATGTTGTTTTATTCTTTTCCGAAATCACTTTGAGAAAATGGCGAAAGCTTTGGATATAAATATCGTGTGATGTACGTGCGATCTTAATATACACGACCTACTGAACTGTAGAACATCAGAGGAAAGGCTATTAAAACGTATGTATTTGTATGCATATTACTCGTGTTGACTACTCATGTATCAGTAGTTGATAGTTATAAATTTGTGAATTTGTGTTGGAGCGCTTTTTGCTTTAAATTCTTTGCAATTGTAAGCTGTTGTTTTTTAATTCGCAGAAACGAGTCAACTTACCGTCAACTAATTTATATCGATCGTAGCGTATTGAAAAAATTCTCGTAATTCTATTGGAACTCATAATAAGAATGTGTTTTACATTTGATAAACATTATCTTTCGGACTCCAATGATGTGGGCGATATCCTTCAGATATGTCAAACATTATATCTGCTTCATGGTGCAGTTTCTTTGCTTTTTCGTACGGCATTCTGTATGAAAAATAATGATTTATCGAAACAAACAAAAGTCATTGCATTTTGCTTTCGCAAGACAAAATAACGATTATCATTTTACCCAGGCTAAGGGAATTACAAATAATTGTTAGTTATGTGCTCGTACACGATCCCAGTTTGTGCTACAACTAGATAATTACTGAGTGCCACATATTGAGCATAAAATTTGTCGATCTGTCCTTTTTTATTTGTGAGCGAAGCTCACAAATAATGCGGACGCAAGTTTGCTAATCAGTATGGCTTAGCTACGGTCGGGCCCGTAACCCATGACTGCCTGTGTGGATAACTGCAGTAAAATTTAGCAGACGACAATAACCACCTCATCTGCCTGTTCTCACTGGTACACTACATAGTGTATATTTAACAGCTTGTAAGACAACGTTGGCCAGTCTAGTGTTTATCGTTGAAATCTGTACATACATGTAGTGGCTGCTTTCAGGGAAAAACGGGGCTTAATGCATTTCAAATAAGATAAGCCTGTGCAGACTGATTAGCTGTATCAATGATTTGAAGAAAAAAAAACACCCATCTCGACCTGTGCTTTAAAGACACACTCTTTATTAATTTGATTACTGAGTTGCGTCTAAGATTATACAACAGCGAACAAATTCAGTGCCTTCAGCGCTTTGATTATGCCTTGTTATGTCACACGAAGCGAACTTACGTGGCATGTTGTATTCGTCAGGGACCTATACAAACAACGTACATCGGATTTAAGGAAGTTAATTAAAAAAAGCATGACATACTTGACATAACAAATTAGCATTTTTTTTCATAAAGTATAACAATTCACATAAAATGTTAAATATGGATGGCACGAAATTGTAACATTTTGAAACATGCCAAAATTATAAAGTTAGAGCTAGTTTTGACGCCTTCAAGTTTTTTAAGACTCTTATCATTATTAAGAAATAACGACTGCAGCAAGCAATTGTTGTTTTGTTGCTTTAAAGTTTGTGTCTCACACTTTATATTCAACCTTGTATCTTAATCAATATTTTAAATTTAAAATCATAATGGCAGTATCTCTTGTCAATAAAACTGTTATAAAGAAGAAAATTTTAATAATCATTTGTGGTTTTATTAGGAAATTTATATGGTGTAACGCATATCCTAGAATCCGTTTTTATAAGTTTGTACAAACATTGTCGTGCAGGAAAACCTTTGAAATTAGTTATACACTCCGTGAAACAATCGGTTTTATTTCTAGCATCGTCTGTATTATAAGTTTCGTGTCGATAAATCAAAGAAGCTTTGGAAAACTCCAGTCGAGTTAATAAAAACGGTACGTGATCCTTGTTGACTATCCTTTAAATTATTTTATGGGCCGCGCTGTGTGAAAAGTTTGTTATGCATGTTCGTAAAATGTCGTCCCAGATTAGCCTGTTCAGTCTGCACAGATTAATCAGGGACGACACTTTCCGCTATTATTGTGTGTTTTCGCTTAAAGGAAGATCTTTATTGAAGAAAATCCAGTTTAGGCGGAAAGTGTCGCCCCGGATGTGCGGACTGCACAGGCTAATCTGGTACGACACTTTACGCACATACATTAAACCCCTTTTTCACAGAGCGAGGCTCATATTTCTTAATACCACGAAGATACAGAACTTTACGAAGAGCAATAAGAACAAGCGGTTCATATCAATCAACACGTTGACGTTCAATAGAGTATGCTCAAACAAATCTCTACTATGTAGATATTTTGGCTTCTTCTTTGTCAGCCATTCTCCTCAATGTTTATATTTATAAGGTTCCCTGAGATTCTATCAAAACTATCATGTTCCTAGCTTATGAAGCTTTCCGAATAATTGTCAGGATGGTTTAGCTAGAAGTAGGCCAAGATGTTTCTAGTGCGGATTAAGTTCAGTTTACAATATGATAAGCCGTACATGAAGAGCCTAATCACCAACATCCAACATCAAAAATAAACATTCAACTGACGGAAAAGACTGCTCGTCCATTTTAGCTTAGTACTGACCTTTATGCATGCATATATTAAATCCACCGTAACGATGAATATATTAGTTTCCGTACCTTAAGCGATAGGAATCGATTGAAGCGAACCTCACTAAGAATACTGCTCTAGCCTCATTTATGTCGTGCAAACCCTGCGCGATCTTAACCGAATGCAAATATAAAAAGCGATACAAGCATATACTAAATTTTATGCTAATGGCCTTTTCGAGTGCTAGGTTAATGTTGTCGAGCTATAGCACCTTCCACAATTTTATTTTATTTGACGCATGTTATAAACTATCGTTACATACTATTAAATGAAGACTTGTTTGCGCATTTTGTCTAACATTTTAAACGACACACTGCAAAACTACAATCTAAAATAAAATATTGACAGAAATATAACTTTCACGAATGAATTTTAGTTAAGTTATTCCGCTTAAAAGTTGACGTCATGTGTAAATAATTGCCACGGTTGATAACGCTTTATAATGTATAGATTTTAACAATAATAAGACAGATAATATGCTTGGATATTATGTAAACACGCCTACATTTAACTGGTTACTAGTATATAATGTTAAAAATTGGTTTAAAATACAACAAAACAATCTCATATAAATGTACAAACTATTCTGTTAACTTTTGAGTTACCAAGCAGAGTTGCATAGATTGTTTGCACATCTGCATATTGTATGCAGTCCGCACAGGCTAATCAGGGACAACACTTTCCGCCTTAACTGTATTTTCGTCAAGAACTGTCTTCCTTTAAACCAAAAATACAATAAACGCGGAAAGTGTCGTCCTTGATAAGCCTGTGCGGACTGCTAGAAATTTGTTAGAAAGAGTGTTGTCAAATGAAAACAATGCGTATGAGTGTTAGACATAGTTTAAAATTTAAAAACGTAAACGTTACTGCCTTTTGTTGACGCATTATTTGAAACCAAAATATGTGGCGTGTTCTGAGAAAACTGGGAAAATGCTTGTGCATAAAGTGTCATCCCAGATTAGCCTGTGCAGTCCGCACAGGCTAATCCGGGACGACCCTTTCCGCCTAAACTGGTTTTTCGCAAAGAAGAGACATCATTTAAACAAAAAAATCCATAAAAGCGGAAATTTTCAGAAATTTTGCCCAGTTTTCTCAGAACACGACACAATTTATGAATTTAAAACTTCACACTTGTACACAGATTCATACTTCTTAACGTGAACGTCTTTGTCTGATGACCAACAAACACATCATTTGAAAACCAAAATACGTGTACACATATAGCTATTTACGATAACAACAAATCAAATTTTGATTTATGTTTATTATATCAATATCACAGAAAACACTATTCTATTTTTCGTCTAGTAATACATTCTTTATAGCTATAACATCCCAAATATTGCCATTGCGGGCTGAGTCAGTGTCGATGATGTGTTAGATAGCATTGCTTGTAAAATATCAAGCTGGTTAAATAACTTCCCAAATCCCATATTCGATTATGCGGGATACATAATTCCCAAAAGTCTCATAATTTTCGAATTTGGGTACAGAGATGTCGACCTTTTCATTTAGTATTAATGCACTCATAAATAAATGTCTAGATTGTAGATGATAACATAAATGGAAAACGCGAAGTGGACAAAGTTATTAAAATATTCTGGTTTCTTGTCGATTTTTGTTGCACACATTTTGTGGTGCTAAACATATTATAGAGACTATTGTATTTTTACAATATTATCGATGCTCATATTTAATCGTGTTATTTAAGTCTTCAAAACAAAAACAACAACACAACACTGTGGAATACCAGCCTCTTGGCTTGCTCAGACTCAAACGAGCCTCGTTCAGGGAAACTGTGCTTTATCCATGTGCGTAAAGTGTCGTCCCAGATAAGCCTGTGTAGTCCTCACAGGCTAATCAGGGAAGACACTTTCCGCTAACATGGTATTTTTCGTTTAAAAGAATCGGCGACACATTACGCACATGAATTAGCCCCGTTTTTTTCCAGAGCGCGGGTTATAAGTATGAGTATTTTTAATGGGTCACAGCACTGAAATTGACATAAAAATTAAACTGATAGATACATATCTTCTATTTTTCAGCTAAACACGCAATGGTCAAAGCATCTTCGTCATTTCGCAGATTTTGAATCCCGCATTATTGAGGTCCGTTTTATTTACTGTATAATGTAGTATTTTGGGAATCGGGAAAAAGCAATTGTAGTGAAAATATGAAAATTATCGATTTTATTATATGCTTTCCAGCGGTTTTTATAGAAATGTCAGTGAAATACAACTGATATTTCACTGTTTCAAACAGTGAAAAATAACAGTGAAAAATATTGTTTTACCGTGAAATGACGTCATTTTTTTGACGAAATGATGTTATTATTCCAGCGAAATTCTTTAGTTAAACTCTTGTAATGTAAATAAACGTTTGAAAAAGCCTAAAATAAAAAGAAAATTTGTTGGATTCGGTGGAATATCAATTTTAATTCACTCGTGATCATAGAAAAAATATAAATTTCACTCGTTGCTTCGCCACTCGTGAAAATATAATTTTCTATGATCACTCGTGAAATAAAATCGATATACCACCAATTACAACAAATATCCCCTATTTCATTGTTTAAAAAAGTGAGTTAAAGTATAAATACGGGATATTAATATTAGGACAGTACAAAACGTAGGCACATACTGAGACACTTAAAGACTCAAATAAGATTCACTACACCGCATCATGTTACGCTTCTTCATGTCTACATAAAATGTTATGTTTATGGCAAAAGTGTGACCCACATGAGAAATGTCGTAGTTCATGCCATCTTGAAACTTTTTCGATTCTTTGGTTTCATGTATATCTTCAGTCTCTATCAACAGCGCTGAATAGGATTGTCAATCAACGGAACGAAGTGAATGGAAAATAAATCAGCATGGCGCTTCACTCGTCATGTTTGGAAAGGATAAAAAAAAATCTCGTTTGATTTTCATTAAGGCTCATATTTGCAGGACGTGTCTTAAACTGCTAATCAAATTTTGAAATCCAATAGAAAGGGAACCGAACTCAAACAGATGCGTTACTCCATTTTATTTTATTTTCACCAAAAGATTTATTGACTTATGGATTATACATACAAATTTTTTAGACGCAGTTTATTTTGAAATTGAATCTAAGTGCATGTTTATATTAAAACAAATACAATAACTTGCTTTAGTTTTTTTTTTATTTATTTCGTTTATCATTCGATTGTTTTAAAATACTTGCGTTTAAGTATTGCGTTTGCATTTCAGAATGCATAAGCGTCACATTTGTATTCCAGACAGTCATTGTTAAAATTGATTTCCTTTCATCGCAGCATCAAGACAAGTCTCCCAGTGTTTGTGAATGATAGCATGTCCCAGTTATTGCGAGGTCGCGACACATGGCAACGCTTCTATATCGTCAGGTTTCATTATTGATTTCTTGAAAGCATTTTGGCCAAACTTAGGAACCTTTGTTTGTATAGCATCAAATCACGCATTTGATAGCGGGAATTCGTCTATAACTCAACGTCAGGGACTAATTACTTGCGTCCCTAAAGGTAATAAACCCAGACAATTTCTTTAACATTGGCTTCCAATAACATTGTTAAACTCTGTTTATACAATTGTTTCTGGAAGTATTGCTTATAGATTAAAACAATATATTAACAAGCTCATTAATAATGACCAAATTGTTTTATTTAAGGCAGGTTCATAGGTAAAAGCACTAGACTAATCTATGACATTTTGAAATACAGTGACGAAAATAATATTCACGGTCTCCTACTGCTGATAGATTTTGAAAAGGCCTTTGATTCATGGAGGTTTGCTAACAAAACACTCTCCTTATGTAATTTTGGTCCTGACAATAGAGAATGGTTTAATGTTTTATAAAGGGATGGTATCTCAGCAGTAACGCAGTGCGGGTCGTTATCTGAGTTTTTCCAAATACAAAGGGTTGTCGTCAGGACGATCCCTCAGATGTTATATTTTTATTTTATACGCCGAAATCTTGTTTCTTAAACTCAGGGCAAATCTCAAAATAAAAGGAATACACATCAATAAAACCGAATATAAGTTAACGCAATTTACTGATGAAACATCTATACTCCTGGGTTGCTCTGCAGAATCCCTTAATGAAACCTTAGATGAATTGTCGGTTTACACACTGTGCTCTGATTTAAAGGTAAATTTCGACAAAACTAAAACGGTTTGATAGGAAAACATAAATTCAGTTCTGAAAGTATCAACACTAGATGGAAGTTAAAATGGAACCAGCAGACTTTCGATATGCTTGGTTTAACTTTTCATGTAGATCTTGACAAGATGATCGATCTTAATTACACGGAAAAATTGTCTAGAGCTAGAACAGTGCTTAAAAGCTGGTCCAGAAGAATATTAACTCCCATTGGAAGGAAACAAGTAATTAAAATCATTGTTTTGCCAGTCCTTAAACATTTGTTTGTTCCAATGCCCAATCCACCACATAGAATGTTGGTAGAGCTTAATGATGTTTTTTTTTTAAACGTTGTGTGTAATGGGTGTTCGAAAATTAACAACAATATACTTATTAAAGAATATTAAGAAGGGGCGTTAAATATGATTGATACTTTTCTTTTATAATGCTCTGAAATGTTTTTGGATAAGAAGTTTAATTACGGGAAATGGTAAATGGAGATTTTTTTTTTTTAAATAACAATACATACCCAAAAACTTAACAGTTGTGGTGTTCACTATCCGGAAAACCTAAGACATAAAACAGACAATGCTTTTTGGAAGGACACTTTAAAATCGTGTGTTGATTTTCGTTAAGCTGAATCATTGAATATGACGGTTAAGTATATATTACAAACCCCGAAATTTTATAATCCAGATATAACGATCGGTAATAAAGGTGTTTTCCTCAAAACATGGTTTGAAAATGGTGTACATTTTATATGTGATTTGGTAAAAAAAAAACACGAGAAGTTAGAATTGTATGGCTATGAAGATCTGTAAAACAAATGTAATAACTATCCAAACCACTTGCATGATATAGGTATTGCTAATGAAGTAATTAAATCTTGAAGAAATATGGTTTGTTCGATAAAACACCTTCTCTAAATACAATTGCAGATTTAAACAGTATTGACTCTGTTAAGCCGTTCGTTCCCCTACAAGTGATATCCATTTTAAAATACTAAAAAGGTACTCAGCCTATGTATAATAGTGTTAAAACAAATGACACTTTACCTAAATGTATGATAAAATGGACAATCATTTTTGAAACTATTGAATTCAAAGACTGGGCCCATATTTTTGGAATGCAATTTCTACAACGAGATTTTCTACACTACACTGTTTCCAGTATAGAATTGTACACCGAATTATTGTAACAAACTATATTTTGTATGACATCAACTATAAAGCATCACCATAATGCTCTTTCTGTCCTAATATGCAGGAAACAATCGAGCACACATTTTGGGAATGTAAATATGTTACAAAATGTATTGAAGAACTGTTTGAAGGTTTTGAGGTATTCGCGGACTTTATAAATGCACTCACGTTTATGTTATGACATAAAAACACACGTGTTCCTCTTCATCGAACATTCATTCTCACTAGTTGTTATATATATNAAAAAAAAAAAAAAAAAAAAAAAAAAAAAAAAAAAAAAAAAAAAAAAAAAAAAAAAAAAAAAAAAAAAAAAAAAAAAAAAAAAAAAAAAAAAAAAAAAAAAAAAAAAAAAAAAAAAATATATATATATATATATATATGCTCCAAAGCAACATAATAACAACTTTCGGAGGCATGATATGTGTAATAAATACAGATATCAACTAAATTCCTTCTTGTTTATAAAATGTAGAAAGTAGCATCATACAGTTCAGGGAACGTCGTAATGCATCTCAGGAAGAAACCGTAAAAAAAAAAACGATTACATAGTTAGAATGCAAATAATAATAATGCACCCACAGCATTCTATTATTTTCTATTCAAGACTTCAACGTGGATTTTTGCGCGTCGTCAGCACAGGCTAATCAAGAACGACACTTTCCGCCTTTTGGAATTTTTTGCTTAAAGGAAGTCTCTTCTTATCGAAAATCGAGCTTAGGCGGAATGTGTCGTCCCTGAATAGCCTGTGCGGATTACACAGGCTAATCTCGGACGACACTTTACGCACATGCATTAAACCCCCTTTTCAAAGAGCCAATATCAATGTGGAAACTATTTAAGTACAACGCACAAGTCGCAGTACACGTCAGAACCAAAATATTTCAAGGGAATAGACAAATATAGACTATCGCTGGTTGATCTTAGAAATGCGATAGTTATACATCTATACCTTTCTAGAAACATTCATGCATATCAATCGCCTTTGTATATCAATGGTTACGATCCATTCACCTTTATTCCCAGTGGTATTAATGTCTGGTAGAGCTACAGGGAACCTCGCCTTGATCCGCACATGATACTCTGGGAATGTTTACCCAAACAAATATTAATCGTGTCATGCGAAAATGGGTTTTATGCCATATGCGGCCAGAATAGCTCTAGACCAGCCTATACATTCGCGCAGTCTGTTCGAGAACAATCCTGACCTCTTATAACACATGGAAAAAGATCGCATAAGACCCATTTTCGCATGACGCGGGTCATATGATCTGAGTAATGTTATCATTTAGTGGTTTACAACAAACTTCATTTCAGTTTCGGTATATGTGAGTGACTAGCTCAGAATTCCAACGTTGCTATTCTGTTTTCATAAGCTTAGTATTATATATATTTTTTTGGTATTCTGGACGAACGTATATTGTCGTTTGTATATATTTTGCTCTTTTGTTTCAGAGCTTTCAAATGTGCATCCCTGGCCATGGCAGCTGTATCCTGTGGAATACTTTTCATATCCATCACTTTGGTGACAGGGATAGACGACGTTACATCATATAATGGTAAATAAGACATTTTAAGTTATGACGTCATTTCATATAATGGTAAATAAGACATTTTAAGTTATGACGTCATTTCATATAATGGTAAATAAAACATTTTAAGTTATGACGTCATTTCATATAATGGTAAATGACATTTTAAGTTATGTTAATAGCTAACCATTGATTATTTTAAATGTATTTCGTATTGTGCAATCAGAAAAGACGCTTTTGTTGATTTTCTTCTTTGCTCGTTCATGACAAGGAATTTTATAATGTGCAATTAAAATGATTTTATATATTAAAGCCCTTTTAAAATACGAACGTTTGACTGAACATCTTTTCAACATGGTGTTGCTAAATTAATTCAACAAATTAATTAATGCAGAAAATGGTTATACATTTGCAAGATGAAATGCTGCTCAAGAAACCTTTGCATGGTGAAATGATTATGAACACAATATGGGCATCTTCTGTCGGGACAATATCTGTACTACTTATATTATTTATATCAAGCATTTTTCAGATTCGTCAACTAAAGGAAATCGCACGAACACCGTTCTGATACCGGACGAGCAGAGATTGTACGAGAGTCTTATGGATGGTTACGAAAAATCCGTAAGACCTGTCCGAAACTCGTCATCCGTACTACTAGTCAAGTTTGCTCTTCATCTTAATCAGATTATTGGATTGGTAAATACTTTTTTATGCATACGTTGAACAAGAACATAAGTAAGTTCATTGTAATACTAAACTTGTGACGTATAGTTTTAATCGCTAGCACAAAACCTCTAGGGAAAATTCTGTTTTTATGTAGAAAACTACAAAGAACATTATTTTAGTAGCCATGCGTACTAAGTGAGTACATTTTTATTGCGCACAAAATTGATTTCACTTCAATTTAGGAGAAACGTTTTACTCGCTGTTTCTTCAGGAAAGAATTGGTATCATGGGGGAAATTCGTTTCTGGCAATGATTAGTAGCGAATACAATCTCCAAAAAAATATTAACTGCTTATCGATGTTTTAGATGTTTATGAATGGGACGTCATTAACAAAACTATTAACTTGGGACTGCTAACATGTCTGCATGGTTTCTGATATCTTAATAGTCATAACATTTGACAGGCAATTATGAGTAAATGAGACATGGATATATTACACGCGCTAAATTGTATAAACATGCATTTGGAAATGTTTTCTTCGTTATTTGGAAATCGTTAAAAAGGTCGCATAAGGTGAATCTTGTGATAATGTTACATTCAATTGATATATTCCTATGTTTTCCGGTGAAAATGTTTCCAGCGCAATGGCCTAGTTTTTTTAGTCGATAGTGATTACGTCTTGATAGAACACGCAATTAGAGTTGCGCACGCATAATCATGTACCTTAATTACGCGTTCGATCATTTTCGACCATGCCATGTGCATAAATAATAAAATATATGTTTAATGCATGTTTTTTTTCTTCTCTCACATGGTTTTGCATTTATTTCAGTCTAATTTATTGCTTTTCTCGTTTTTATCAAATACATTAAAATCTACGAAGGGTCACAGATCGATTTCAAACGTCAGAAATTGAAGAACATCATCAAGACGTTTGGATAAGTTTTAGTACTTGTGTTCACCGTAATGATTTTTTATTCTTTCAGGATGAACGGCACCAAGTTTTGACGACCAACGTTTTTATCGACCAAGTAAGGCATTTGATGAATATGTTAGAAGGCTTTTTTGCCTTCTAAGATCAGGCCGTTTTTCACAAATTTGAGAAGTTCACGACTCTAATTTTCACAATTTTAAAAAGTTCGAGACTCAAATTTTCACACACAAAAAATTCGCGGCTCATTGTATTTTTTCACAATTTTGGACAGTTTGCGACTGTTTTTTTCCATAAAAATGAGGGGGCCAAAGCCGCTTCACAATGATGGGTAAAAAGCCCCGGTTGTGAACGCATGTCAGTGTAGCAAATAAAAAAAAAACAGATTTTTTATTTTCATTTAGATTCATATTATATTATGTAAGGTTAAGTTTATTCGTTTAATAACGCCAAATACGGTTCCTTTGTCCTGTTGTCATTCGTGTATTTTATGAGATTCAGAAATAATCGGTTTCAGCATCACTATTTGGAATTGAAGAAAATTTATCCAATATACTTGGCATTCTTATGGTTCTCTCGCACTACGAATTTTAATATTATAATGCAGTACAGCTCGATGCCATTTGACAAATCCCGCTTTGACACCGCGGTAAACGCGTCGGGACTCTAGAGCGCGGTAATATCAGACAGACAGGCAGGAAGTTTATTCAGACTTATACAAATGCACATCGTCTTCATGCTTAAATACACAAATTATTCTCTGTCGCGTAAAAAGACATAACAACATAACATTAAAAAACAAATAATAGCCATTTAAGAATACAAATACAAATAAATAGTATCGATGGTAAAAACACGTAAGGCGGTACCGAAGTTTATTGAGCAGTAGTATTAAGAATTGCATTTCTTTAAACAAAAGCTTCTTTGATAAATGTACACGCATCATAAATTATGATCCCATTATTATTAGCTCGATCATGTATCAAGACGCTGCAAAAAAAAACAAACACGCCGCGGTAAAACATGGCGGCGGTCTTCGGCGACATCGAATGGGTTTATTTTTCTTTGCATCCGATAACAGGTTCATGCACATGTATACACACTACGTGCCGTTTATGAAAAGGAAATATAAAGGCATTCTTTGTAAACACACTTTAAATATCGTTAAATGGCCCGCAAAGGGCTGCGCTCCGCGTTTGTTTCTTGATCGCTGTTGCACTTTGGGAATTGTATACTGCCAACGAGCTGAACTGTACGTGTTTTTACAAATGCATCAAAGAACAAATGTATTACCAAGTCTTACTTTCTAGTAATATCTTATTATTTGAATCGATGTCATAGACTACAATACATTATATAATTATGTTTGTTTTAACGCATTTATCATACGAAATAACACTTCCCGACAAAGATCTAAGTTTAATTCATATTTGTGGTGAAGGCCATTTTATATTGTTATATACGGATCGTTCTCTGTAATTAAGGAACCATGTGCGACTAATCAATCTTTTCAGTCCATAATGCATCTGAAGTTTCGTATGCTAATAGTTGTTGTTTTGTTCAAAATCAACAGACGGAAGACAGACATACATACATACATACAGACAGAATGTTTTATGGACGTTAACTTAACAGCTTTGTTTTGCCATTCACCAATAGTTAAACATATATCTACATATCCTTATGTCATCGTTAATACAATTCCATTTAGCTAAATATAATCCCTATCGCGTGAAGATTATCACATACCATTATAATATTTTTGTGTCCAGCAATGGATGGACGATACATTGGGCTGGGACCCGGCCGAGTACAACAACATCCGGTCTATCCGAATACCAGCGAACCACGTGTGGCTCCCTGACACGTTCATCTATAACAAGTACGCCGCAGTATTTTTTCTTTCCTTTAACAATCAGTCTGCGTATGCTTCTGCTTCAACAAGTTTGTATGAACCTCGGTTTGTGAAAGCGGTGCTTAATGCATGTGCAGTCCTCGGAAGTCTCCTCTAGAAAAATTCAGTTTAGGCGGAACGTTTCTTCCCTGATTAACCTTTGCGGACTGCACATGCTAAGCAGAAAATGTACCTAATTGGAATCGATTTTTAAGGTACAGGTTTGTTTCTAAATCTACAAACTTGCAGAAACAAGTCCCAGAAATGCAATTCAGAAAAGATGTGTGCGCTGCTTACTTTAAAGTACAACTTAATAATTTTATGTTAGTTCTCGAAGTCAGAAAAAACTTATTTAATCGCGATATTTGTCACTATCTTAAGCCTTTAAAACGAATTGATTGCAAAGGAACGATCGACTATAACACCAATAAGCTCACGTATGTTTCAAATTTCGTCAGCGCCGATGGTGGTTCCACCGGCTTTATGAAGGGCACCTACGTTCTAGTCAACAACAACGGGACGGTACTCTGGCCGGTACCAGTCAAGCTGAAGAGCTCCTGTAAAGTCGACATCACTTACTTCCCCTTCGACGATCAAATGTGCTTTCTCAAGTAAGACAGAAATTGTATATAAGCCGCGCTCTGTGAAAAGGGGGTTTAATGCATGTGCGTAAACTGTCGTCCCAGATAAGCCTGTGCAGTCCGCACAGGCTAATCTAGGACGACACTTTCCGCATAAACTGGATTTTTGCTAAGAAGAGACGTTCTCTAAACTAAAAATATCATAAAAGCGGAAAGTGTCGTCCCTGATTAGCCTGTGCGGACTGCACAGGCTAGTCTAGGTCGACACTTTACGCACATGCATTAAACACCGTTTTCCCAGAGCGACGCTCACGTGTTTATAGCTCGGCAACATTAACATGGCCTTTGTGAACTCAATAAACTACATTATACTCTTCCTCTATTTGCATTCGGTATTGTTCGTGCACCTTTTAAACGATTTCGTTTGGGACATGACAGTATACTTAGTGAGGTACGCTTCAATCGATTGAAATCCTATGTGTTCATTGCTTTTCAACATTTACCTTGCCTCTGCGAACTCGAATAGCATAAATTATACCGCTTCCTCTATTTGCATTCGGTTTTGTTCAAGCACCTTTAGAGTCTAGACGACTTTTTGACCGTATACTTAGTGAGGTACACTTCAATCGATGGAAATCGAATTATGCATAATGGTCAAAGGAGATTTAATATTTGGCAGCTAAAAAATGAAATAAATAAATCACAATTCGAATATTCGAATATAATTATTTCAATTCCTGAATAATAAAATTACACTCGCATGCAAAACAATAACATAGATTTGTTTAACCGTTACACAGAGACCTTGTACAAAAATATCCGTATAAGCTATACAATAGTATAAATATTTTATTTATAGTAAATGCCTTTTATGATTATGATTCCTGTGCTTTATATCAAAAACATAGTGAATTTCAAGACCATATACATTTTGCCCGTAATGCAAAAATATAAAATTCCGAAACTTATGTTGCTAATAACGAAAATGACGATACATATATCTTGACTAGCTTAACCGTAGGAGGTAAATCCGAATTCTATTCACACCTTTTGAACGTGGAAAATCAATCGACAGTTAACACACATAATTATAATTGCGCCACGCTCTGTGAATAGGCGGTTTAATACATGTGCGTAAAGTGAAGTCCCAGATTTAGCACAGGCTAATCAGGGACGACACATGACGCTTTATGATATTTTTTCGTTAAAAGAAAGTACCTTCTTAAGATAATTTATCCAGTTTATGCGGAAAGTGTCGTCCCAGATCAGCCTGTGCGGACTGCACAGGCTAATATGGGACGACACTTTACGCACATACATTAAACCCCTTTTTCACAGAGCGCGGTTTAATTGTTAACAATCAAAGATTATTGCCTGTCTAGGTTCGGATCGTGGATCTATAGCGGAACGTGGATGGACTATGAGAAAATGTACGACGACCGGGCCATAGAGCTCTCAACGTACGTCAACAACAGCGAGTGGGACCTGCTCTCCGTCGTCCTGGAGAAAGGATTCCGAATGCACTCGTGCTGCGACGACACGTACCCGGATCTGACGTACACGCTGCACGTGCGCCGGAAGACCTTCTACTATATCTTCAACATCATCGTCCCGTGCATCATGCTGTCCATCCTGACGCTGCTGACGTTCTGGTTGCCGCCGACATCCGGGGAAAAGATCACGCTCGGTCTGTCGGTTTTCTTGGCGTTCTCGATGTTCATGCTGTTGATAGCGGAAGAGGTTCCCGCCACGTCAGAGGCCGTTCCGCTGATCGGTCAGTTAGCAGAATTTTTAATTGAACATGACTAATAGTTGATTGGAAATGATATGAGCCGCGCTCTGGGAAAACGGAGCTAAATGCATTTGCATTAAGTGACACTTACAGCCTAGACTGGATTTTCGTTTAGAAGAGACTTTATTTAACGGATAATTTCCATGAAAGCGGACAGTTTAGTCATTATAAGGCTTTGGGCTCTTCACAGGCCAATCTGGGACAACACTTTAGGCACATGTATCAAGCCCCTTTTTTCCCAGAGCGCGGCTCTGGGCAAATGCTACGAATTATATGTGTATAGCATCGTTATGTATAATTGTATCGTGTTATTGTGGACGTAATAGGTCAATGAGAAAAACATGTTAGTACTCCAGCGTGGGCGTTTATTTTTCTGGCTATAATCTGTATGAGACGCGCTATGTGGAAAGGAGGTTTAATGCATGAGCGTAAAGTGTCGTCCCAGATTAGCCTATGCAGTCTTATCAGGGACGACACTTTCGGCCTAAACTGGATTTTCGTCAAAAAAAGTCATCCTTTAAACGAAAAATTAAATAAAAGCGGAAAGTGTCGTCCCTGATCACCATGTGCGGACTGCACAGGCTTATCTGGGACAACTCTTTACGCACATGCATTAAACCACCTTTTCACAGAGCGCGACTCGCATAGAGGTCAGTAAATAGACATACCTTTTGCAGTCAGGAAGTCGGCGAATTCTCTCTTTTCGAGTTGTAGCTTACTTTGGACCTTGTTTTTCAGGTATATATCTATGTGTAGTGATGACACTCACGTCTCTGTCCGTCATAATGGCGGTCATGGTGATCAACTTGTACAACAGAGGGGCCAGAACCCGCCGAGCCCCGAAATGGGTGCGCGTTGTCGCTCTACATTGGCTGTCTGTAATTCTGCGCATGAGCCACGATCTTCACAGACTCGTGGAGTCAATAAATTTGGTACATACACATTTGCTGAGAAATTTGAGCTGCGTTCTGGGAACATCGGGCTTAATGCATGTGCGTTAAGTTTCGTCCCAGATTAGCCTTTCCAGTCTACATACGCTAATCAGGGACGACCCTTTCCGCTTTTATGGTATTTTGCGTTTAATTGAAGCCCCTTATTTGCTAAAATCCAATTTATGTGGAAAGTGTCGTCCAAGTCCGCACCGGATAATCTGGGACGAAACGTTACGCAGATGCATAAAACACCATTTTCACCAGAACAAGGCTCATATACGTGTTTTAAAACATTGATATACAAGTTATTATCTGCACTGATAAACCCGGTATAGTACGAGAAGATTTTGTTTGTTTTGTTGTGAACATATATTGTGTTATGATACTAATTAGTTTGATTATCAATTCTTCTGATACATAAAACCCATGGTTCAAAAACATGTACATAATTCATGATGATTATTTATACTGGCTACAGGAGAACGACGCGGGAATTGATACACGAAAGTCTTCCTTCAAACATCGACGCCAGAACTCCATGCGGAAAACGCGAGAAACGGCGCTGTCTTCCCTACAGGAATATACACTATCCCGACAGAACACGCTGCGCCGACGCCAGAGTTCAGCGGAAAACCAGGCGGAGGAGGCGGCGCTGACGTCAGAATTGAGACCGCTGAATCCGACAGCACCACCACCGGAACCGGAACCAGAAGTCATTTGGCTGCGGCGTGACGAGGTCTACCCAGTAACCTCCGCTCCGAAAACGACGAACAATTTTGAGCTACAGGCTTCAAACCACTCGAATCACAACGGCAAACAATTGTCGGACGTTCACGTTCACACGAAGGACGCTCGTGAAACAAAACGAAACAAGAAAGTGTCTGATTCCAAACCGAAAATTAAGCGACCACGTGTCTCAAACTCAAAGACGTGCCATATTGCGAAAGATTTCACGCCGAAAGAAGGGGATGAAAAGAGCGAGCTGTATTTTAGAAAACTGATAGTTGTGGAATGGCAGCGCTTGGCGGCAGTTGTGGACCGTCTGTTGTTTTGGTTGTATTTCATTGGCACCATCGTTTCCTATCTTGTCATACTCGTCATCATACCGCATGAAAACTACGCGTTGTGGAACGCTAAGATAAACCCTACGCCATATGCAAGATCAGACAGCAGGTACACGATGTAACACCAATCGTGAAACATCGACTTCCGGTATCTCCGGAAGCCTCCGGAATATATTCTTAAGCAATAAATCGTCTGCTGATCCAGAGTGAATGTAACAGGTGTGTGGTAGACTACTTCTTTAAGTACGCGGTACGCCGGAAGTAAAACTCCAGTCACACCTGGGCTTCGTTCGCGAACCAGCGCACCCACAGCGTCCACAAATGTATGCCGAACGTCAGGGTGCGCGCTAAAATAAATACGAACGCTATAGTAATAAGCCACAGGCTTTACTTTGTTTGGGACTGGGCAAGTTTTTGTGTCATCAACTATTTACTTCGTGTTCATTATCCCCACGCTTTTTGACAAAAAAGGTGGGGATATTGTGGTTATCTCCGCCGTCCGTCCGTCCGTCTGTCCGTATGTCCGTCCGTCCGTCCGTCCTGGCCACTATATCCTCCTACAGTATTAGCACTAGAGCCTTGAAACTTACACACATGGTAGCTATGAGAATATATGCGACCCTGCACTATTTGGAATTTTGATCTGACCCCTGGGTCACAAGTTATGGGGATTGGGGTGGGGCCGGGTCAGAGATTTTCACTCATTTTTTTAGGTTATTTTACATTAACTTCTTCATTTCTACACCGATTCACTTCAAATTGATACTGGACCTCTCTTATGACAATACGGTCAATCTCAACCATGCATGGCCCCATTCCCAACCCTGGGGCGCCCCGCCCACATAGGCCACACCCACCAAAAATTGNTCATGAAACAATTTCAACCACCATTTTCCCTCTATCCCTGTTACATTCAAATAGGGCAGCTGTCAGTAACTGGCATAAATATGTACACTTAATACTGATCAATCGCTTAAATAGTTTAAACATGCTCAGGAAAAGTGTGAGTTGGTTTACAGACCACTCTTATATTACTCTAATGCTTGTTAACACAGTGACAAGTCATGACAGACCAATTGTATCATCCATTAATATGTTTAAACCAATTTATTTAAGCACGATTGCATCGAAAGCCTAAGGCTTATTAAAACACTCTTGACAACGCTTCCTGGGGAGATCAGAAGAACATTCCAACATTGGGGCTCGAACCCGTGACCTCTCAGTTGCAAGGATGATGCGATATCCATTATGCCACAATGGCCATCAATCATCGTTTATCAATTGTGGCATTAATTCATGAATTGCAGGACGATGCCATGCAGGACACCGGTTCCCCGAATGATTCGTGGGCGTACCACAGTGTGATGTCGGTGGCGCGCCCCTCGTGGCTCGATGGACCAGGAGGCGAGGAGGCAGTCCGTATCTCCGTAGGCAGCTACATGCGGGGCCGAACTGAGGCCCTGGGCTCCCTCAGTGGCGACGGCAATGAACCGAGGGTATGCAGACGTTGAACAATGTTTTGTCCCCTACTGGTTTCACCGGAGGGGACTTATGGTCTGTCAGTCCGTCACACTTTTCTGGATCCTGCGATAACTTTAAAAGTTCTTCATATTTTTTCATGAAACTTGAAATATGGATAGATCATAGATGGCAATATGGACATTTATGCACGTCATTTCATTTTGTTCCTACGTCAAGAATTCTGGTTGCTATGGCATCAAATACTTAAAAAAAAATAAAAAATCTGACAATGATGGAGCCGGTAGGGGACATATATTGCTTGGCAATAGTCTTGTTAATGCATCGAGCTTGTACATTTTATTGAAACCATTGAAAATTGAAATGTAGAACAGTTTGTGTATTAGAAGGTTGTGCAAGGCAGCTCAGTAAATTTTTTATATTCAACGTGTTGAGTGTAGCTAATGTTGAAATTTAATAGGTATGTTCAGAGCCAAAAGGTGCTGTTGTTGCAACAGTTTTTAGAGTGTTTTTATAAACCAACCATTTACAGATTTCACCTTGAAATTGACCTACTTTTGGCCTATATTTAATTCAAAAGGTCCAAATTCTGCGATAACCCAAAATGGGGTGTTGACATTAACTTATTTTTGGGCCAATGAATCTATACTAAAAAGGCTTTTTTGGGGGCATATATTTTATTGAACGCAGCATCTTGTTGTGTGTAGAACTACACATATCACTGTCAAGATTTAAATTGTCTACTTAAAGGAGTTTTGCTTGTTGTTTTGTTCTGTGAAAAAAAGGAACTCCTATATTATTTAGTGATCTGATGTGAATCTAAATTAAGATCATGACAATCTATGCTGTTACACTAAGTATTTGACTGATATTCAGTTGAAGTCTGCAACAAATTCAAACAAACACACTTTGGCTTTATATGTTAGATCAATTTTGTTTTCCAGCCCGAGTTCGGTATGAAGATTGCCAGTCCCCCATCCTGCAAGGATCCTCCAGGTCGACTAGTTGAGGAGGACTCGGTGTTCGAGTCCACAAGGACCTCCGGGGTTGGGGAATATGGAAATGGTGAGGCATTAATAACTGTGTTAGTCTTTTGGTTTCTTGGTTTCACGGTTTAACAATCAGTTCCTTGCCATAAATAAAGTACCACATGCCTTAATAAGTTGTTTTTTCTGTTGGTGCCCCTGAAGTTTCTGTTTGTGTATACCTGTTTTCATTCTTAGCTGACATGGAGATCTCCTGATTGCCTGAGTGTTGAATGTTCTGCACCATATACCTTCTCAATAATGAGATGGCAGTTATTGCCCAGGCTTCATGAAACTTGCTTAGATTATTTGTGTCTATATATTGGCTGAGTTTGACAATGGGTCATGTGTAGGCCATGAAATAGGTGACTATGTCAAATAATCAAAAACAGCTTGTGTACATCTTAAAAGTTTTTTTGGCTTGATCGTCTTGAAAAAGACCCAAATCACTTTTTGTTTTAATATCAAAATAAGTGGTGCAAGTGGTTGCCCTAAATTGAAAAACATGATGGCCAGTGGGAAAACCTATCATCTTTATATGGGTGACTGAATCAGCTTTTAAACTGTACAAAGTTATACTATCAAACTGTGTCTAATGATTATGAAACATGCTTTAGCATAGTTGAGTTCCTAAGCGATATACTAAAAGAATAATCCGTCTGTCTGTCCGTCTGAAATTCCGTCACACTTTGCGTTTAGGTTTCGAAAAATGTGGAAAAACACTGCGTTTAGGTTTCGAAAAATGTGGAAAAACACTTTGCGTTTAGGTTTCAAAAAAGGTGGGAAAACACTTTGCGTTTAGGTTTAGAAAAATGTGGAAAAAGGGGGCATATGTCATCCTATGGTGACAAGCCTTGTTAAAAGATTGTTTTGTTAACCTATTGAAAAAGAGATTTTGTCCGTGAATGTTTCAATGTGGCTGTTAGGTTAGGCACATTCATACTGATGTATCAGGGTGGTTGTAAGCTTGCACTCATCCTGGAAGTTCTCTGTTTTTATTATCAATGCAATATATGTTATCAATAGAAATAGCAAATAATCATTACAAGTAAACAAATAACTTACATATATGTTACTACTGCTACACGGTTGCTGTTATGCTGTGTGTAAACTGTACAGAAATGTACCATTTTTCCAGCTACCCCGAGAAAGTCTGGCAGTGTGGATGTACAAGACCAGACCCTAACCATGGACTCATTGGCCCCTGAATCTCCCAAAGCCCACGATTTCACCCTGTCTGCCACTTTCCTTGGATTTAAACCCAATCTTACAAAGAACGCAGTGTCAACTGCAAATGCTAGTGAGTGCATTATATTTGTTCAGCATTGATTAACATATTTTTTTTTTCAACTTCACATCAGTAAGTGGAAGAAATTGGACATTTGGAACTCAAAAATGATTGCAGTATTTTATTTATACTATGATTTTAACTATAATGTTATTTGTCTTGTGTTTAAAAATTCAGTTTTATTTTCAAAATGTGATAAAACACAAAGTGCTTATCAGTTTTTTTTTCAAAACCTTAGGTGTTGTTTAGAGGCTTGTTTTTAAACAAACAGAAATTAAACTCTGGAACTTTCCCTCTACACTTTTTTTCAGCCAAACTAAGCATGGGCGAGCTGAGCATGATGTTGAAGGATACCGGCAGCAGCATGAACAAGGTGGTAGGTCTGCATGGCTCAAAATCATCCAAGACAAAGTTGCCTGAAACTCACATCAACCAAGGAACAGAGAGCAAATTGTCGCCAATAGCAAAGAGTTCACCAATGTCCTCCCAGTTGCCCGTAATGAAAGGTTCTAGCTTGAACAGAAGTTTTCCAAAGGTCCGGGACAGTGAATCTTCCATGCTGAAGAGTGAACATTCGCGAAAAGGAAGCAGCTGTGATTCTGGATTTAAAAGTGGCTCGGTTGGAGAGAGTGCACCAGAGGTGGACAGGCCTAGTGATGTTTCTTCAGCAGAAAAGACCCCGAAAATTTCCTCCCCCCGTTTGTCAAATCAAAGTGAAAATGATCTGTGGTCATCGCCGAATTCGTCTAACTATTGCGCCAACAATACTGGACTTTTTGACAGATTGGACGAATTCAAGTTTTCGTCAAATTCTAGTGCTGCCATGCAGAATCCAAGTTTGAAAATGGTTGAAGACAGGGAGAAGACTCCACCCCCTGATGGTGAGGACCGAAGGGCAAAGATCTCCACAAACATTCCTGTGTCCAAACCAAAACCTAAGTCAGTCGATGAAGAAAAAGCAGCTAAATTAAACTTGGTCAATAGTGCTAATGCGAGTGCAAGGAAACAGCAAAGTGAAAGAAAGGGATCGAGTGACAGCACATGGCAGGGTAAGAATGGCAGCATGATAGATCACGGCTACATGCCTGGGCATCACATCCCAGATGGGACGGCGTACAGCCAGCGGTCGGACTACTCCCACATGGATCACAAGGGTCAGTCACGGGAGGACGTGGCGGGGGTCGATGACGTGGGACTCGCCGAGTCTCGGGGCTTTGACATGCTCGAGAAGAACAGGGGTCCCGCCAGCATGAACACACTCACTGAGAAGGCTCATGATAAAATTGACAGGGCTTT